>PVIY010047893.1:0-17584 GCA_004026745.1 Myrmecophaga tridactyla | reverse complement strand
AAATTTCTCTAGAGAACCCTGATTAATACAGTTAGTACCAGGAGTGTTTCTTCAGAAACAGAATCTTAAAAATGGGTTTTTACCATTGGTTTTCTACTCTGATTAAACCCAAAGCCACTAATGTCTGTTTCTAATAATCAAGAGGGTAATAACAGTGCAAGGGGTAAGTTGTCAAGAGAGATGTACAAAATATCACTATTAGATTCTGCTAATGGTACTCTTCTATGAGATGAAGCTCTGTGTGAGAGTGTTTTGTATTCCTCTACAGAGTTTTGTGGAACTAAAATGTAAAATGATATTGGCTGATTGTTCTTAGATACACTGGCTAGAATAAAGAGGGAAAGAGATGAGCTGAAAGCTTCAAATTTACAACTTAGGCATGATACTAATGATGTAAAAGTTTCAATGTGTGCCATGAATGAAAATAGTATCTCCGGTGGTCCCAGATTTAAGATCTCCAGAAAACAAACACAGAATGTCATTGTGTGAGTAGCAAACTTACAACATAAAGTAAAATCTCATCCTTTCAGGGTGTCTTCTGTTAAATTAAGGGCTTTGATTGGAAAATATTGGGATTCTGAAACTTTAGATGGGGACGTATGGCTTGATAATGAAAGTTATGGAGAGATGGAGTGCCAGAAATCTTCTGAGGCTTTGCTAGATAGATGTGAAATGGACTGCCCTGAAGAAAGAGATTTCTGACCTCCAGCTTGCCTTGAGGAAGCAGCTTCCCAGTCTCTATCTGCCCAGAGAAATCAGCCATCCAAACTTGACCTGAAGAGATTAAACCTTTAGTATTAGCTAAACCTGTAACCACTTTCTCTGAGGAAAGAGCCCTCACTCTTCTATCTGGAGTGATTAATCCTGCATCACCAGATGAAACTGCAATAGAATGCTCCATGGTAATTGTCTTGAAAGATAGTTCTTCATTTCATGACCCACCCCCACCACCCCAGTTTTGCTCAAGACCTGTAACTAGACCAAAGTTTCAACAAGCTCCAAAAACTGAGTTTCAAAGTGTGACACATGAGGAAGTATACTATAATCTGAAAGAACTATATGAGTTTTTCACTCTATGAAGGGAGCAATCATAGGAATTTGTTGAGAATGGATATTAAAGATGTGAGATAATGGTGGAAGGAATATAAAGTTGGATCAAGCTGAATTTATTGATATAGGCCCACTAAACAGAGATAGGCACTCAATGTTGTAGCTAAAGGGGTTAGAAAGAGCATTAATAGTTTGTATGGATGGTTGGCTGAAATATGAGTCAAAGGTGGCCAGCATTACCTGAGAACTGCACTGGTATAATGTAGCTGAGCGGATCCAGAGGCATAGAAAAATTTAAATGTTACAGTGAATTTATCATGAAAGACCTGCTCATATATCCCAGGAATGTTCAGAAGACACACCTTAAACTAGCATGATGATAAATAAATTCAGGAGACTAGCTCCATCATCCCTGAAGACTGTATTTGCCCTACTCTGCATGCCAGTTATTATTGTGGGAACCACTGTCAATGAGCTAGAATCCTTAAGAAGAATGGAGATGATCACATCCCAAGTTGGCAGAAGCCATGTGGTGACAGTTATTCACCATAGACAAGGTGGGATTGACTCCCATATTAGGCAGGGGACACAAAGGAGTATTCAAAATTTTATGAGAGACTTGAGGCATCTGATAATAGATGATGGGATACCTAGAGTCAAATAGGTGGGCAGTCTACCAAATTCTTGTTTGAGCTGTGTAAGGAGAGGAATTCCATGTCAAGTGAATATAAGTCTAAATTGAATTACAAAAACAGAGAGTTAGGGTCTCTTATACAATTCCCAGGCTTAAGACAGTTTATAGACCCAGAGCCCATGAATAAGGGTAGGGCTGGATACCTTGGGGTAGGACATTTTACACTGCCCCAAATTTAAACTGCTAACTTTTCTTTCAGCCTTCCCCAAGGAGACCTAAAGTTTTTTACCAGGTTAACTGTGAGTTTGGGAAAATGAATGATCATATATTTTGGGGATTAATAGAAACTGGCTCAGAAGTGACAGTAATTCCAGGAGACCCAAATAATTACTCTGATCCACCAGTCAGAGTAGGGACTTATTAGGTCAGGTAATTGATGGAGTTTTAACCCAAGCCCACCTCACAGTTGACCCAATATGTCTCACAGTGGGCCCAATATGACTCATTCTTTGGTCATTTCCCCAGTTACAGAATGCATAATTGGAATCAACATATTAAGAATCCCCTCATTGGTTCTCTGACACAAGGAGTGAAGCTTATTATGGTATGAAAGACCAAATTGAAGACACTATTTTCCATACCTAGGAAAATAGTGAATCCAAAGCAATATTGGATTCCTGGAAAGTCTGCACATTTTAGTGCCACACTTGGATGACGCAGGGGTGGTGAGTCCCATCACATCCCCATTCAACTCTCCTATTTGGCCTGTGCAGAAAGCAGTTGAGTTTTGGGGCATGGAAGTGGATTACCGTAAACTTAACCAGGTAGTGACTCCAATTGGAACTGCTGTTTCAGGTGTGGTATCAATGCCTGATCAAATCAACACATCACCTGGTACTTGGTATGCAGCTATTTATCTGGCAAAATCTTTCCCAATAGCAATTGGAGCTGATTGGATAAAGATTGTGCAACAGGACTGATTGTAAAAATTCAGAAATGAATAGCATTATACTACCTAACTGTAATACAATAATGTAAGAAAACTGAAGCTGAATGAGAGAATGATAGAGGGAGGAGGCCCGGGGGAAATCAGAAGGAAAGATAGATGATAAAGACTGAGATGGTATAATCTAGGAATGCCTAGAGTATGTAAGGATAGTGACTGAATGTACAAATTTAAAAACGTTTTTGCATGAGGAAGAACAAAGGAATGTCAATATTGCAGAGTTTTGGAAATAGATGGTAATTGATGTTTTAAAAACTTTAGCTTATGTGTGAGACTAAAAAGAAAAATGTTTATTTGGTGCAAAAGTTATATTTTGACTAGTGCATTTCCTAATACAACTTGTGTGGAGAGCTTAGTTGAACACCATAGTACATGGAACCTTGAGTTGGGCATGAGATTTTGTGGGTTTGTCCAGAGAGATGCCTCGATAAATCCCAGAGGGATTTGAACAGTGAATAAAAAAGTATTTGCAAAGTACCCTTGGGGGAATGGTGAGAAAGGGGGAAAATTCAACTTCCCCAAGTGGAGAATTATTGATATTCTCACAAGCAGTGGGGACAGTGGGGACAAGTGTTCCTTTTATATTCCTTATTGACAGACTAGTAAAACATCTGTATTAAAAAATAAATAATAGGGGAACAAATAAAATAAATTTAGCAGATTGAAATGCTTGTGATCAATGAAAGGGAAGGGTAAGGGGTAATGGTGTGTATGATTTCTTTTCTCTGTTCCTTTTATTTATTTTTCTGAATTGATGAAAATGTTCTGAGAAATGATCATGGTGATGAGTATACAACTATGTGATGATGTTGGGAGTTATTGATTATATATCAAGAATGGAATGATCATATGGTAAGAATGTTTGTGTTGGTATGTTGGTATGTTTAAAAAATAAGATAAAAAATATTTCCCAATAGCTGTCAGTAAAGACCACCAGAAATTGTTTACATTCAGCTAGCATGGTCAGCAGTATACCTTCACTGTCCTGCCCCAGTGTATATCAACTCTCCAGCTGTTTTTCACAATCTTGTCTGCAGAGATCTTGACCATTTTTCCTCCCCACAAGATGTCATACTGGTCCATTATATTGATGATATCATGTTGATTGGAACTAGTCAGCAAGAATTGGCAACTACTCTAGACTTATCAGTGGAGCATTTGTGTTTCAGGGGATAAGAGATAAATCTAACAAAAATACAAGGTACTTCCACCTCAGTGAAATTTGTAGGTGCCTGGTGTTATGGGATATGTTGACATATTCCTTCTTATGTGAATGATATTTGATTGCATCTGGCCCCTTCTACAATAAAAAAGGCACAATGCCTGCTTCACCTCTTTGGATTATGGAGACAACCTGTCCCTATTTGGGTGTACTTCTCTAGCCCATTTAGTGAATGAGAAGAAAAGCTGCTAGTTTTGAATGTGGACTGGAAAAAGAGGAGACAAGTCTAGGTTGCTGCACAAACTTCTCAGCCATTTGGTCCAGCAGATGCAGTGGTGCTGGAAGTGTCAGTGCAAATAGGGATGCAGTCAAGAACTTTTAGCAGGCCTATATAGGAGAATTACAATGCAGAAACAGGATTTTTTAGCAAACCCTTGCCATCCACAGCAGAAAACTACTTTTTTTCAGAAACAGCTTTTAACAAACTTGGACCTTAAGCTAGACTGAAAATTTGACTATTGACAACCAAGTTACCATGAGACCTGACTTGCCTTTCATGAGCTGGGTGTTGTCTGATCCACCAAGCCATAAAGTTGGGTGTGCATAGTAGGACTCCATCATGAAGTGGAAATGGCATTTAAGAAATAGTGCTCAAGCAGGTTCTGAAGGCACATGAAGGTAACACGAAGAAGTAGCTCAAATGCCCATGGGCCAAACTCCTACCACATTACATTCTTTTTCTAAGACCAGAGTAATGGCCACTTGGAGTGTTCCATACAGTTAATTGACTGATAAGGGGAACTTGGCCCTGGTTAACAGATGGTTGTGCATGATATGCAGGGATGACCTGGAGGTGGAAATTTGCACTCAAATCCTTTACTGGGATGTCCTTAAAGGACAGTGATGACGGAAAATCCTCCTGTAGGTGGAACTTTGAGCTGTGCACTTAGTTGTTCATTTTGCTTTGAAGGAGAATTGGTGAGAGCTGCATTTGTATAATGACTCATGGGCAGTTGCTAATGGTTTGGCTGAATAGTCAGGGACTTGGAAGAAGCATGATTGAAAAATTACTGACAAAGTTGTCTGGGAAAGACATGTATGTGAACAGACATTTCTGAGTGGTCAAAGAACATGAAGATATGTGTGTTCTATATGAATCCTCACCAGAGGGTGACTTCAGAAGAGGAAGGTTTTAAGAATCAACTGGATAAGATGACCCATCCTATGGATACTAGTCATCTTCCTTCCTCAACCACTCCTGCCATTCCCCAATAGGCATATTAACATGGTGTGCCTGACAGTAGGGATAGAAGTTTTGCATGAACTCAACAACATGTACTTCTACTCACTCCCACCATGGCTGACCTGTCTAGAATCACTGCTGAGTGCCCAATATGACGGCAGCAGAGACCCATACTCCATTCCCCATATGGAAGCATTCCCTAAGGTGATTAGCCTACTACATGGTGGCAGGTTGATTATGTTGGAACACTTCCATAATGGAAGGGGCAGTGATTTGTTCTAAATGAATAGAGAAATACTCTGGATATAGGCTTGCTTTCCCTCCATGCAATGTTTCTGCAAAAATTGCCATCCATTGACTTATGGAATACCTTATACATCATCATGGTATTTCACATAGCATTGATTCTGATCAAGGAATCCACTTTGCAGCAAATGAAGAGTTGGATTAGGCAGATATTAATGGAATTCTCGGGTCTTAACATATTCCACATCATCTAAAGGTAACTTGATTAATAGAATGATGGAATGGCCAACTGAAGACCTAATTTCTGTGCCAACTATGTGGAAATTCCTTGTAAAGCTAAGGCAATGTTTTCCAGGAAGCTGTGTATGCTCTTAATCAGCATCCATTGTGTGCATTCTTTCTCCCATAGCCAGGATTAATGGGTCCAGGAATCACAGGGTGGAGGTGGGAGTGGCACCACTCACTATCATCTCTAGTGATTCACTAAGAACAATTTTGCTTCCTGTCCCTGAAACCTTAGGACCTATTGGTGCACAAGTCTTAGTTCCAAAAAAGAGGAGTGTTCCTAACATTAGACACAACAATAACTCCACTGAACTGTAAGTTAAGATTGCCACTTGGCCACTTTGGTATTCTCATGCTTCTGAATCAACAGGCATGAAAAAGGATTACTATTTTGTCTGGAGTGATGGATCCCATCTACCAAGGTGGAATAGGATTTCAGCTACACAATGAGGGTAAAGAAGAGTTCCACTGGAATACAGGAGATCACTTAGGGAGTTTCTTAGTGCTACTATGCCCTGTAAATGGATAACAGTAAGAACTCAATGCAAGTAGGACTACCAATTGCTCAGAAACTTCAGGAATGGTGGTTTAGGTCAACGTACCTGACAAAGGACCGCTGCCAGCTAAATTGCTGAGAGTAAAGAGAACATGGAACAGGTAGAAGAAGAAAGTAGTGTTCAATATGAACCAACACCACATGACCGGTTACAGAAATGAGAACTGTGATTGTATGAATATGTCCTCCTTGTCTTTTATGATTATGTTGGCATTTGTACATAAGAAAACATCTTGTTTTCCTCTTATCAAGTAACATAATTTATTGCTCATGTTATAGTATTTAAGTCATAGCATAGAAAGTCTACGAGTGAATGTGTTAGTTAGATTCAGTTGTCAACTTGACCAGGTGCATACCTGCCAAATTGTTAAGGGTTGGATCTGGATAGCTTCTGGTGTAAACTTGGCCAAATGAGGAGGTCCAGTTCTTTCATCAGGCAAGCACTTGTCTGACTGTTTCTGCAAGGCCCTTTTATGACTGGTTGATAAACCAGAAAGTTGGTTTATTAAATCTTCAGGCATTGGATAGCAGCTGTGACTGATTACACCTGAAATAAGCTAAGGCATGTCCCTGCCAAATGAGATAATCCAATTAGTTGAAGACATTTAAGGGACAAGAGATATTTTTTCACAGCTTTTTTAGCCAGAGAGCCTCTCCTGTGGAACCCATCCAGACACTACATATCATAGTAAACATTACTAAGATTATCCATGAAGCCACTGGAAATTTTAAAATCTAGTTTTGCCTTTTTATTGCTCATGTTCATATAAAGGAACAGAATTCTCTGTCACATGTTCCTGTAAATAATGAAAGAATAATAAAATAAAATCAAAATATCTTCTAAAGAGTACAAATCTTAGGAGATTCATATCCAGATTCAACAAAATATTTAGAAAAAGAAGTTAAGACACTGACAAAAATGTCTCAGTTTTCAGCTTAAACATTCTCTCAAATAATTGAGGAGAAAGGGAAAGAAAAATTTGAAATTGCAAAATGCTTAGAAATTCATGAAAAGCAAATGACAGATCCCATCTGAATTTTCTGGAAATCAAATTGAATTTTAATGTATAATTAAATGTTTAATTTACTTTGGGAAACATAGTCTAGAACAACAAACTAAATTCAAAGAGGAGAAAAAGAACTTATAGCCAGACAAACAAATTATTGTCCAAGTATAGAATAGTCTCAGGCCTATTCTCAACTCTAATACAGGAAATGATCCTATCAAATTAAGAAATTTTCTGCTTGGAGACGATATGAAATTTCACATAATGATAGCAGAGTTTGGCATTTAACATTATCTTTTCTATTACCTATGAAAACAACTCCATTCTTTGCTTATTCAAATATTTTAATTTGAGACATTCAAGCTAGAATATTTAAATATTCTAATTTGAGATATTCTAATTCATTTCTCTTTCTCAAGATATTTTCAGTTCTTTGGGACAACTTGACATTCAAAAAAAATTTGGTTATTGTTTTTTCTTCTCTGCAAAGTAGGTTGTTGGGAATTTAATTAGTAGTTACATCAACTTGGCCAAAAGATTATGCCCAGTTTTCTGGTCAGGCAAGCACTAGCCTGATGGTTGCTGCAAGGATATTTCATGGATAGTTTATTAAATCATGAATCAGTTGATTGCATCTGTGGCTAATTCCATCTGAGATTACACACACACACACACACACACACACACACACACACACACATCAAAATAATCCAATTATTTAGAGGCTTTTAAGGAAGAAGAGAGACTTTCACTACATCTTAAGCCAATGACCTCTCCTGTACAATTCATCCAGAACATTCCCTCCTCTATAATGTTTTGAAGATGTTGAACAGGATTGGTACTAATTCATTATTGAATGCTCGGTAGAATTTAAATGTGAAGCCATTTGGTCCTAGACTTTTCTCTTTTGGGAGCTTCTTCATGGCTGATTCAATCTCCTTGTTTGTGATTGATTTGTTGAGTTTTTTTCTTCTTGAGTCAATGTTGTTCATTCATGCATTTCTAGTAAGATGTGCATTTCATCTCCATTGTCTAATTTATTAGCATATAGTTTTTCATAGTATCCTCTAATTATCTCCTTTATTTCTGCAGAGTCAATGGTCATGTTCCCTCTTCCATTTCTGAACTTATTTGTCACCTTTCTCTTTTTAATCAACTTAGCTAAGGATCCATTGATTTTATTGATTTTCTTAATGAACTGACTTCTGGTTTTGTTGATTTTCTCTATTGTTTTGATATTCTGATTAAATTTATTTTTGCTCTAACCTTCAGTTTTTCTTTCTTTTTGTTGGCTTTGGGGTTATTTTGCTGTTCTTACTATAACTCTTCCTAGTGAACACTTAATTCCAGAATTCTTGCCTGCACAAGCAGACAATGGCCTTTCCCCTACATCTCACACATCCTCTGAGAGTTAAAACTGTTTGTGATGTTTCAACAGTCTTTAATTTCTTAATTCTCTAAAATATCTGTTTGCCCTTCCTTGAGAAATTCAACTAAAATATGACCTACCTGTACATGATCCTCAATTGACATTTCAATCAGTTGTCCTATGTTGAGGAATAGTCCAGAACCTCAGGCCATAGTGCTACATCAGGTTGTATATTTCACTATGTATTACCAAAGTTAATAATGACATGGTGAAATGGTATAATTAAATTGATTAGAAAGTATGTTTTAGAAGGATTTAGTTAGTTAATTCTTTAGGTAACTTGGGATACTTATTGCACACGAGGAAATGTCAAAAAGTTAATTATTTCTACAAACATGAGATTTAAAAATTTTCCTTCTGTTATTTATTCATTTACTTTTGGTTCAATTGGATCAAATTTGTTGACTTTTAAATAAAAATTGATGCTTTATTGAATTATTTTATTGTTTCTAATAGTTTGAATGAATTATCTTTGGTATCTTCAGTAAATAATAATTTTTTCAGCTAATGACAATTGTTTAACAAATGTGTTCCTCTTTAATTTGTAAAATTTTATTAACTGAATAAATTGTATTGATAATTTTACAATCATGTTAAAATACATAAGTTAAATTTTATATAATATAGTTAATTTCATTGGTGGGTGTTGTCATATGGCATCTCCATCTCTACTTATATGAGTAGGCAAAGACATAAGTAGAAGCATGTCAATTTTATGGGTGATTAAATTTGCAGATAGCATGCAACAGCTTAACTACTAGAAAATTGATTAAACAAATTGTGCTGAATTCAAAACAGTACTAACCTATTTAAAAAAACTGAAGAAATGAGAACACAATTCTGATTCACAAACACTTCCAAATTAATACACAACAAAAAGTAGTATATTGCATATTATTTAATACTAGTTTTGAAGGAAGCCAATGAGTATTTTCTATTTGAAATACATTTACATAATGCCTACAGTGTTTAATTTTAAGAAATATTCAGTTGTTTGGTCCTAACAATCCATGGTAAATTCTATTAATGTAATCTCAACTTTACTGATAAAGAAACAGAGGCTTATGATATAATAACTCACCAAACTTTCAGGACTCCTACTCACACTAACGTCCCTCTTTCATCTTTCCCTCAACTAATATATTTAAAAATGTATATTTCATATGCATTGAAATATTTGAATGTGTACAGAAGTATCCTTCATATTCTGAGGAGAGGAGGGCAAGGAATTTGGACATGAAGCAGCTTTATTTTGCATTTCATTAATGTTGCACTGTTAAATTTTAGTATGATTTTTACATGTTTACGTTCAGACAAATTAAAAAGCTAAAAATTTTATACAAACCTTAAAATAATATAAGGACTACAAAAATATAGATAATAAAGAAGTAAAGATAAAAGAAAACAGTATTTTTATCAAAGATTTCTAATAATCCATATCTGAAATTTTTTTCAAAAAAGGTTTTCAGGAAAAAAGACTTCCTTATAACCTAAAGAACTAAAGAGCAATAGATGATATGGGAGATTGTATTTTAGGTTACATTTTACAATTCACCTTTTGGTGCTTGTGTGTGTCTGTGTATATATATGTTGGTGTGTACATATATTTCAAATTAAGAAAACAAACAAAACTTGTAATCACTAAAACCCTGTCATCACATACTTTGCTACTTAGCATGGGTCAAATTATGCCTGAGTAAAATCAAATGTATAATTTTCACATCATTGTCAAAAGTCTCAGTCCAGGTTCATCATAATTCAATAACCTCTATGGTTGTAAATCTGAAGTTTCCATTTTTTTCATTTCCAAACAAAAATTATTCCTGGAAGAATTACTGAAATAAACATTGGATCGTTTCAGGACAAAGGGAAATTTCAGATCTAAGTCTCCTGATATTGATGCTGGGTGTCCCGAGGGTGAGAGTCCTGGGTAGAGAAGAATACACAAGGGTTGCTGGTGAATTTCTCAGAGCACAGACCAGCAATGTTGCTGCAACAGGAAAAAAGTGTAAGATTTCTCAGGAAAGTGAGTCTCAGTTCATCTGAGTACTCATCTTGGGTTGTTGCATACCTTACAGATTGAGGGATTTACCTACATGAATAATATATATTTCAAATATTAATATATCCATGATGGAAAATGTATTAGTCAGGATTTTCTAGAGAAACATAATGTATAGAGATAACTGAAAATATTATGAGATTTTATAAAAATTATCTCACATGACTGTGGAAACTGGCAAGTCCAAATTCGTTAGGGCAGGCAGCAAACCCTGCCCTAAAGGTTTTCCATGAAAGTCTTCCATGAATTTACCAGGAGAAGCTGACTGATTGAAGCAGAGATGGAAATTCTCTCTTCTGCTTGGTGAAATACTCACTTCTCTTAAGTCCTACAACTGATTGGATGAGATATCTCTCATTGTTGAAGGCAATCTTCACAGTTGACTACACATGTAATCATCCATAGATGCAATCAAATTACTGTTGGTTATGTCCAGACAATAGCCTCACTGTAACACTAAGGACAGAACTTGCTCCATCAACCAGGCATTATAAGCAGGCCAAGTGGGTATGAGAACTTAACCATCACACAGTCCTTTATCCCACCCTCCTTGATTCCTTACTCCAGTCTTCTGTCTGTGGATCAATGCCACCTTAATAACACAATTTCCTAGATTAAATTTGGATTATGTGTGGCTATTTAATCCAAAATTCATCATCCTTAATGCCTCTATTTCTTTATTTAATTTTTTATTGTAAGTATAACATATATAAAAAGCAAATAAATAAAAAGCAATAGTTTTCAAACCACTCTTCAACAACTAGTTACAGGACAGATCCCAGAGTTTGTCATAGGCTACCATATGATCTTCTCAGATTTTCCCTTCTAGCTGCTCAAGAATATAGAAGGCTAGAAGGCTTAGTTTTTATCACCACAATTGAAATTTTTCTTTCTTTTGCTGTAAAAAATAGCATATATACAAAAAAGCAATAAATTTCAAAGCACAGTACCACAATTAACTCTAGAACATATTTCAGAGTTTGACATGGGTTAAGATTTGACAATTATGGGCTTTTACTTCTAGGGGCTCTAAGATACTGGAGATGAAAAGAGATATCAATTTAATGACTCAGCAATCATATTCATTTGTTAAATCCTATCTTCTCTGTATAACTCAATCATCACCTTTGATCTTTCTATGCCTTTCTTTAAGGGTTTTTGGGCTATAGCCATTCTAACTTTTTCATGTTTGAAGGGTCTGTCACTAATAGGGTTAGGGATATAGAACTATCTGATGTTCTGGATAGGCTGGGCCTTCTAGGTTTCAGAATTTATCTGGTACAAGAAATTATCTGGAGGTTGTAGATGTCTGGAAAGTTACACTAGTGTATGGAAACCTTGCAGAATCTTATATATTGCTTAAGTGTTCTTTAGAATTGGTTGGAATTGTCCTGGTTGGGTGTTGACAGGTTATGATAGGTAGCATTCTCTAACTGAAACTTGCATGAGAGCAACATCCAGAGTAGCATTTCAGCTCCATTTGAACTTTCTCTGCCACTGATACTTCATTGATTATACTTCTTTTCCCACTTCTGGCCAGGATAGAATTGCTGACCCCATGGTGCCTGGGTTGGATTCATCCCTGGGAAGTCATCTCCCACACCTCTAGGGAGACTTTCACCCTTGGATGTCATGCCCGTTGTAGTGGGTATGACAAAAGCTTCATTTGCAGAGTTGGGCTTAGAGAGATTGAGGTCACTTCTGGGCAACCACAGATGTCCTCCAGAAGTAACTCTTAGGCATACCTATAGGTGTACTAAGTTTCTCTGCTAGCTTCACAAGAGTAAGCCTCAAGACCAAGGGCATGACCTATTGATTTGGGGGTCCATATTGTTTGACACAGTGTCAGGGGATTTCCTAATAGTAAAATTTAATAGTTCCATATTTCTTCTCCCATTCCTCAAGGGACTTTGCCAATACTTTTTGATTATCTGCTTAATATACTCGAGGATGTATCTATGCTTAATTCCTCCATTGCTTTTACATAATACACAAGCCAAAAGGAAATTACTTTGGATAGCTTTCTTTTAGCAGCTTTGTTCAACTTTATATTATGTTTACTGGGTTTAATTTATAGCTTCTTAATGGAACTAATTTCTGATAAGCTCTCCTTCCACTTTGCACTCATAGAGAAGCTATTTAAAACATGAACTTCAAAATGTGGCTCCCCTACTTAATTCCCTCCATGGTTCTGTTGTTGGCTGTTAGCATAAAATCCAGTTGTATTACCAAAGTGGCTTCCTCTAATTGGTTCATGCTTATCAACTGTTTTCTTTCACACAGGGTCCTGGGGTACAGACCATACATTTATCCTTCTAGTATAACTTGTCCATTCTCATTGAAGAGATTTTACAATAATCTATCTTCCATCTGGAATGATAACATGTTTGCTTTTGGTGATCCAACTCCTGTTCATTCATCAGGTCCAGTATCATGTCCTATTAAATCTCTACAATTCACACACTTGTGTATTTAGATTCCATCAGTAGGGCCACCTTCTGCTCATTCTTGTGAAATTTATTGTGTTTTATCTTATGTAATTTTAAGTATTTTGTAATGGTGGTCAAACTTTCATCATAACTTGAATATAATTGTTTATTTTTCCAGGCTACTTTTTTTTTCAAGGCTACTGTTTTCATTGAAATGTTACACTACATAATATGTTATAAAATATTGTTTTCATAGATTTTTCTCTCAATTCCTATTTCTTTCTCAATATGTAATATCATCTGTGTCATGGTCAGGTTCATGTGTCAACTTGGTCTGGTTCATGTTTCAACTTGGCCAGGTGGTTGTACCTGTTCGTCTGGTTGAGCAAGCGCTGGCCTGCGTTTTGCTATGAGGACATTTCATGCAATTAAATCATGATCACATTGGATACATCTGCAGCTGATTCCATTTGCAATCAGCCAAGGGCAGTATCTTCTTTAATGAGTGATGTTTAATCTAATTATTGGAAGCCTTTTAAGGAGGATTCAGAAGAGACAGTCTCTTCTTCCTCCATTGGCTGGTGAGCTTCTCCTGTGGAGTTAGTCCAAAAATTCCATTGGAATCCTCAGCTTCACAGCCTGCCTTACGGATTTTAGACTGTATGTTCTCATACAGAGAGAGAACATGGTTACATGGATCACTTTTATAAATTTTATATTTATAAATATTTCCTATCGATTCTCTTTCACTAGAGAGCCGTAACTAATGCAACTTGGCATCATGGCTGGGGTGGTTCTTAAGAAAAAGAATCTTAAAAATGGGTTTTTATGAATGGTTTTCTATTCTGACTGGACGCAAAGGCACTAAGGACTCTGATCCTCATAATCAGAATGACATTGCCAATCTATGGAGTGAGTTGGCAAAAGAGATAGTCAAAATATCACCATTCGATTCTTCTAATGCTTCACTAGTATGAAGCCAGGCTCTGGGGGATAATGTTTTCTACATCTTTATGGAGTTTTGTGGAAATAGGAAGCATATAGATATTGGCTGGTTGTTAAATACACTGTATTCATTAATGACTGAAAGGGATGAGTTTAAGGATTCAAACGAGAAGCTTACATGCCATCTGACATATGTAGACATTTCTGCGAGGGTCCTGAAGGAAAATCTTATTTCCTATGGCAATAGACTTGAAATCTCTGAAGATCAGACTCAGAATCTTATTGTTAGAGTAACCACTTTACAATATTAGCTGAAATCTCAATGTTGCATGGTGTCTGCCTTTAAAGTGAGGGCATTGATTGGAAAGTAGTGGGACCCTGAAAAATGGGATGGTGACATATGGATTGATAATGATGTTAGAGGAGAGATTGAAGCCCTAGATCACGCTGAGTCTTCTCTAGACAATCCTGTAATAGTCTTCCCTGAGGGCATAGTCACCCCACCTCCAGTCGGCATTAAGGAGTTGGTCACCCAACCTCCACCTGAAAGGATTAGCCCTAGAATGATTAATCCTGCTTCACAAGATGAAACTAAATGAATGCCCTGAAGCATATGGCTTGGAAGATACTTCTAATGCTTTTCATGACCCACCCCCACCACCCCTCATTTCTTCCAGAACTATAACTAGATGAAAGCCCCAACAGGCCGCCAAAGGTGAAGTACAAAGTATTGCACATGAAGAGGTATATTATACTGCAAATGAGCTGCATGAGTTTTCCAATTTATATAAACAGTAATCAGAGGAATATGTGTGGCTGTGGATTTTAAGGGTGTGGGATAATGGTGGGAGGCATATAAGGTTGGATCAGGCTGAATTTATTGATATCGGCCCACTAAGCAGAGATTCTGCATTCAATGTTATAGCTTGAGGGGTTAGAAAATGCATTAACTGTTTGGATGATTGGTTGAAGCATGGATCAAAATGTGGGCCAACATTGCCTGAGGTTGAAATGCCAGAAATGCCCTGGTATAATGTAGATGAGGGGACCCAGAGGCTTAGAGAGATTGGAATGTTAGAGTGGATTTATCAGGCAAAGCTGGCTTTTACACTGCAGGAATGTCTGGAGGATGCTCTTTTTACCAGAACTGTGAGAAATAAATCTGTGAGAGTAGCACCATCATTCCTGAAGAGCTCTGTAGCTGAAATTCTCTCTAGGTCAGATATTACTGTGGGAATCCCCACATTGGCTCTCTAACTCATGGGGTGAAGGCTATTGTGGTGGGAAAGTCTAAGTGGAAGCCACTAGAACTGCCCCTACCTAGCAAAATAAAATATATAATATATGACACAGGAGGCTCATATTTCTTTGCAGCTACAAATAAATTAATCCTAATAAATACATGGCAACAGTCCAAAAAGAACAATAAATAGTGACCAAGTTCAGATTATTCTTGAAATTCAAGAATGTTTGTAACAACATATAGTTCATCACATTAACAGAGATAAGGAGGGAAAATGTGATCATGCTTAAAGATACAAAATATATATTTTGTAGAACTCACAAACATTCTCTCTATTTTTGTTTAGACTGCATATCTCTACTAGAGTACAAAATGGTGAAGTATATTTATTAGAAATTTCCCATAACATCAAGGCTTTCTAGTTATTTGTATTAGGTTATGCAAATGAGCACAGAGTTTTCTATTATCAATTATCAACATTTGGGTTCTTCCTTTAATTCTTAACAAATTTAAAATTATTCTGAATACCTTTTACTGATTCCATTTCTCTGCCTATAACATAACAGATTGGATAGCTCATGAGTCTAAAGACTGACAAAGAGAGATTTTGAGTAAAGGCCTTCTCATAGAAGCAAAATTCCAGTAAAACACACATATTATACTGCAATTCTTTCAAATATCAGACCTCAGCAATTCTTGCTGACTCCATGTGAGACCCTACCTGCCTACAGGGATCCTTCAAAAAGGAGAGCATGTCCTAAACTTGCCAAACTCTTTGTAGAAGTTTTCTAGATGCCTGTAATTGTTTCTGATAATTGGTAACTTGAACATTGACTTAAAAAAATATTCTCAACTCCCCAAGCATGTACTGTTAACTTTCTATTGCTGAAAGGATAATTGCAGTTCTGTGGGGAGGTGAGGTCATGGAATCACTAACCCATACCTTAGAGTCTGGCTACCACCTTTTCACACTTGCTTTGCTGTTCTGAACCTCACTTTAATGCTTCTATGAGTACTTTTTCTTTCAGAATTGGAGACAAGTCTGTGAATGAAGGAGAACCACCAGGAGTCCAGGTATGTGCTCATGATTTATAGTGTAGAAACAGGCTAAGTCTGAATTCTAGACAGGAGAGTGGAATAAATCCTGAGTCACAGTGGGGTGTGGGGGTGCTTCTGGAGATATACTGGTTGTCTTAGAACTTGTATCAATCTCTGATATTTCCTAAAATAATCTATTGCAACTTTCATGGCTCATGATTGTTGAATTTTGATCTACGCATGAACTAAATCTTATTTTTTAAATCCTCTGGTATGATAAGTTGGAAAGACATCTATATCTTCCCAAGAAAAAACAAAAGAATGTTTCCAGAACTTAAAGGGTTTTTCTAAAATAACTTCCATTTTAACCTAAAATTTTCTGGTCTGCCTCAGCATCCATCCTACTTTGCCAAGTCACTTGCTTCAAACACTCATCTTTGCTATAATTATAAAACAGATTTCCATCCTTGGCGTATTAACTCCCCAAGCATTCAAATGCAGTCTGCAACCACGACCCACACAACCCATACATTTACTCAAAACCTGAAGCCCAGAAACAAAAAGAAAGAAAAAAAGAAAAAAAAAACCTGGAGCTGATTCCAAATGATAAGCTACCCATACCCACAGCCTTCAGACCACCAGTTGCTTTATCTTTATATGTGCACTTGCTTTAAAATAAGCAAGTTTTGACTCCTCAGGATACCTACTAACCTCTACCTCAAGACCACACCAAGGCCCTATTCTATGAGTCCCTCTTCTTATATATGGATGTTTCCCACCTGTCATCTGAGTGGAACATGCTTCCTGGTAACCCTTTAAGTCACCCCCTTTCTCTTTGGGGATTGAGAGTAATGAACTCTTTTCTTATGTATTATGGGCTGAGATTTCTATTGCATTACACCTGATCTCCATCGAGACCTAAATTCAAAATCTAACTTAACTATTTCAATACACCACGATTCCTATATTAATTATTAAGCTGGAAGTAATTATATTAGCTGGTTTCGTGCAGAAATAGAAAATATCAAAATTTTTTCTTACTCCGGCTGAGTCATTTATAATGGAGGTAGTAATTGTGTATAGATGGAAGACATCTGTTTCTTTTGATTGTGGTAAGATTGATCACTCTTTGCCCTTCTAGTCAGAAGAGGAGCATTTCAGGAAATGGTCATTTCATGAACTAAGTTTATCAGCATTTGAAAAACAAATCAGGGACTTCAGCAACATTAAGCTAATTTGTGTTTTTTTT
>PVIY010047892.1:0-17612 GCA_004026745.1 Myrmecophaga tridactyla | reverse complement strand
ATTAATTATCATCTATTTTCAGCACCTTGCAATAATGACAATCCTTTGTTCTTCCTCATGCAAAAGCATTTTTAAAATTTGTACATTGTACATTTCACTATTATTATACACTCCAGGCATTCTGGATTATACCATCTCGATCTTTAACATCTATCTTTCTTTCTGATTTCATTTATGTCCCCAGCCCTCCTCCCTCTATGATTCTCACATGCAGCGTCATTCAGTATTTTAACATAATTACATTACAGTTAGGTAGTATTGTGCTGTCCATTTCTGAGTTTTTGTATGTGCATGTCTTTTGCCCATTTTCTAATTAGACTGTTTTTATGCTGTTAGGTTTTGAAAGTTCTAGATACAAGTCTTTTGTTGGATATGTAATTTGCAAATATTTTTCCCAGTGTGCAGCTTCTCTTTTCATCATCTTAACAGGGTCTTTTATAGAGCAAATGTTTTTAATTTTAATGAAATCCAATTTTTTCTTTTATGGATTGTGATTTTGGTTTCACATCAAAGAACTTGTTGCCTGGTCTTAGGTTTTGTTCTAAAAATTTTATATTGTTACATTTCTCCTATGTTTTCTTCTAAAAGATTTATAGTTTTGTATTTTACATTTAACCGTATGATTATATTTAGTTAATATAATACAATACAATTATATTTAGTTAATATAACACAAGGTATACAAGGTGCAAGGTTTAGGAAAAAGTTTTATGGTTGTTGTTTGTTTCTTATTTGTTTGTGCTTATGGATATCCAATTGCTCCTCCTCATTTGTTGAAAAGACTACCATTCCTCCATTGAATTGCCTTTGACTCTTTGTTAAAAATCAGTTGGCTGTACTTGTGGTACAGCTCCTAGCTGCCAGATTGCCAAGAGCAATGAGTTAAGGAGTAAAAGACTATTTTCACATCCAATTTCCTTTCTTAGACTGCAGGACACTAGAAGACAAGAACTATTGAGGAACAGTAAGGAATACTATACACATATACACAAATATGTCTTGCAATCCACCCAGACTCACATTAAATACTTATGAATATTCTGGGGTTGTTTTATATCAGTTCTTATACACCTGGTAAAGAGGTAAAATCACAGTCAATGTCTTGAGACAAGTTGGAGGCAAAGGTAGGAAGAAAAGTGCATTAAAAAAAAATCCTAAAACATGGAATAGTTAAAATGTGTTTCTTGGAAGTGTCTTCAATCCATAGGGTGGTATTGGCCTCAGCCCTGTATCTCCAAAGGGAACTTTGAGGGACTTGAAATGCCTGTAATCCCATCTGGGAGCATGTAGCATTATTTCCTCATCTGTGTAAGCAACTCCAGGAATTCCCATATCCTTTGTTATAAAAGAAATTTTACAATACCCAGATACATTCCAAAGTACGTTGGACAGATTATTAAAAACCACTGGCGAAATCCCTTGAGGGACTGGAGAAAAAACATGGAACTATTAAACTTTCCCACCTGGGAAACCCCTGATACTCTCTCAAACATTAGGGACTCCCAAGTTAATAGGTCAAGACCTTGATCTTGAGGCTTAAGGAGAAGCTAAGCCTACCTATAACAACGCCTAAGAGTTACTTCCAGAAAACCTCTTTCATTGCTCATATGTGGTCTCTCTCTCTCCTCTCTCTCTTGCTCTCTCTCTCTGCCCAACTCTGCAAGTAAAATCATTACCTTCCCCCTCTATGTGGGACATAATGTCCAGGAATATAAGGCTCTCTGGCAACATGGGACATGACTACCAGGGATGAGCCTGGCCCCAGAACCATAGGCTCAACAATGCCTTCCCGACCAAAAGGGGAAGAAGAAACATAACAAAATAAGGTATCAGTGACTAAGATATTTCAAATAGTTGAGAGGCTATTCTGGAGGTTACTCTTATGCAAGATTCACCTAAATATTCCTAATTGCCATGTTATTCCATGCCCCAACCAAAAATATTCCTGTAAATCCTAAAGAATACCCAGGGCTCTATATGAGACTCTACAAAAGTTTCATTCAGCCTAGAGTGTATAATAATAGTGACTAAATGTACAAATTTTAAAAATGTTTGTGCATGAGGAAGAACAAAGGAATGTCATTACTGCGGGGTGCTGAAAATAGATGGTAATTAATATTTTAACATTTCACCTTATGTGTGAGACTAAAGCAAAAAATGTTTATTTGGTACAAAATTTATATTTTGACTAGTGCATTTCCTAATATAACTTATGCAGATAGCTTGATTGAATACCATAAGTACTTGGAATCTTGGGTAGGGCATGAGATTTTGTTGGGTTGTCCAGAGTGATGCCCTGATGAATCCCAGAGTGATTCAATCAGTGAGTGGAAAAGTATATGCAAAGTCCCCGTCAGGGAATGGTGAGAATGGGGAGAAATTCAACTTCCCCAAGTTGAATTCTTGATATTCTCACAAGCAGTGTGGACAACCAAAGCTATAGGCTGAGCCCCAATCTTGGGGTTTGCTCATATGAAACTTAACCCAACAAAGGATAGGTCAAGCCTACTTAAAATTAGGCCTAAGAGTCACCTCCAAGACAACCTCTTTTGTTGCTCAGATGTGACCTTTCTCTCCAGCCAACACAACAAGCAAACTCACCACTCTCCCCCTGTCTACGTGGGACATGACTCCCAGGGGTGTGGACCTTCCTGGCAACGTGGGACAGAAATCCTAGAATGAGCTGAGACTCAGCATCAAGGGATTGAGAAAACCTTCTTGACCAAAAGGGGGAAGAATGAAGTGAGACAAAGAGATTCCAAACAGAGTCGAGAGGTTATCCTGGAGGTTATTCTTACGCATTAAGCAGATATCACCTTGTTATTCAAGATGTAAAGGAGAGGCTGGAGGGAACTGCCTGAAAATGTAGAGCTGTGTTTCAGTAGCCATGTTTCTTGATGATGATTGAATAATGACATAGATTTCACAATGTGACTGTGTGATTGTGAAAACCTTGTGCCTGATGCTCCTTTTATATACCTTGTCAACAGACGAGTAGAACATATGGAATAAAAATAAATAATAGGGGGAACAAATGTCAAAATAAATTGAGTTTGAAATGCTAGTGATCAATGAAAGCGAAGGGTAAGGGGTATGGTATGTATAATCTTTTTTTTTCTGTTTTTGTTTTATTTCTTTTTCTGTTGTCTTTTTATTTCTTTTTCTGAATTGATGCAAATGTTCTAGGAAATGATAAATATGCAGCTATGTGATGATATTGAGAATCACTGATTATATATGTAGAACAGAATGATCATAGGTTAATGTTGCTGTCTGTTGTTAATTTTTTAAATTAATAAATAAATAAATTTTAAAAAAGTTTCATTCACTTAGTTTATTTTTAAGAAACCTATAACATCCAGATGGTTCATAGGTCAGATAAACCCTGAAACTCAGAGTTACCAGTCTCTCCAAGAGCATAAACAAATCGCATTCCCCAACCCCATAACATCAACACCCCTTTTCAACATGAAGAAATCAGAGTTGCCATTGCCCGTATATCCCTAAAGAGTGGGAGAAGGATCAAAGGAGAAGGAGGAATTGTATCAGAGAAGACAGAATTTAACAAATGAATATAACTACTGAATCATTACAGTGATATTTTCTTTTTAGCCTCCAGTGTCTTAGAGCAGTTAGAAGGAAATACCTGAACTGGTGGAACTGCAATCCATATCATACTTTGAAATTTGTTCTAAAGCTACTTGTTAAAATGTACTTTGAAATTTATTGCTTTTGTGTATATGTTATATTTCACAATAAAAAATTATTTAAAAATTTGCATATTGCGATATTTCCACCAATCATATCACAGTCCCATGTTGTCACCCATGCATTGTTTTTTTTTTTAATCTTTAACACTTAGCATGTGGCTACCACATTATAGCTTCTTAATAAGCATATAGCTTCTTAATAATTCTTTACCCATTGCTGAATGGGTAAAAAGAAGGGGGAGATACATTTCCTTTAGAATTGCCACTGTGAATATTTCTTTTCTCAGCTGTTTAGAATAAGAACTAAAATGTTTACACAGATGATCCTCAAATAATGGATACTAAGAGAAATACAACTCTTAAAACTCACACTGTCCTTCATAAGATGTTTGTTCCTTTGGGTGGAGAAAATAAAAATATCAGTTCTAAATTTCCTTCTTTTATAGAATGATACTTAGCAAGTGCTCTTAAGGAACTATGTTTAAAAATTTCTCTGAACATTTTCAAAATAAGAATTATTAAAAAGTAAACTCACTCCTTTTTTTTTAATTTCACTGGTCATCTGTCAAAAAAAAACAAGGCATAATTAAATCAAATATAAAAATTAAATACAGCTTTAAAATATCTGTTATTCTTTTAAAATATTATATTGATATTGAATTAAAATAATAATTTAAATGGTAAGAGAATAAAATTTTTTAAAGCAAAACAAACTTACAGTTGGAGGATAATCTGGCTCTGGTAATGATGGTACTCTTTTACTCAACGTTCTCTCTAAATTTTTTTTTGCTCCATCAGTTCTGAAATTTATATTTAGAAAAATGCATGACTCTCTCAAAGATAACATTAGGATATATTATTAAAACATTATAAGAACTTTTTTTAACTTCACTAAAAGAACAGCTATTCAACAGTTCTTTTATCTTTTCTGTGAGAATTGAATTTTCTGTGAGAAAAAAAATCCCAATAGCCATTATTTTCAAATTTTTATGTGTACATGATAAGACAAAATAAAAATTAATTTGTTCCTCCTTCGATGATAATTTATTGACTATTTTGAAATTATTCCTGATGCATAGTGAGCCCTTATATATTATTGGTGCTCAAATGCCACCTTGTCAAAGAAGCCTTCCCCTGTTTTGCTCACTGCTCTATCTGCACCAACTAGATAGAGTTATCAAAATGTAGGAGCTCAATAAATATATATTGAATAAATTCTCACAATAGTAGGTTTGGAAAAGATCTCACATGTCTAGTTTAGTACTTTACCTGATGTATGAATACTCTCAAGAAGATTGAGTTGTAACCCTAGGGGAGGGGTGGTCATCACTTTCTGAGATAGTCAGTTTATTGTCAACTAGCTCATATTGTTAGAAACAACATTTTTATACTGAGTTGTCACTCATAACTTCTAGTCTCTGCAGCTACAGAAAAAGTCATACTTTTCTTCCACGTCACACTTCAAAACCTTAATGATACTTATCCTGTTCCTTCAATTACTCCTGACAATAAGCCACAACTTATTATGTTGTAGACATTGGGTTAAGATCTTTACGTGCAGAGATCTCATTTAACTCTCACAGCAACCCTAAGAGGTAAGCGTGATTCTTATCTCCATCTTATACATAGGAAAGTGAAGATAAGTTAAGGTTATATGACTTGCCAAAATCACATGGCCAGTAGGTTGCAGAGATGGGATATGAACCCAGGCCTGTCTGAGAACAGAGTCTATGCTCTCACTCAATAACAAATCAGCTTCCTTAAAATAATGTGGTTTCAAATTTCCTCACTATCATGGTCACTGCCCTCTGTAACCACTCTGGTTTACGAAAGTTGCTCTTAAACTGTGATCCCAGAATTCCAGATGCTGTTTGATAGTGTAGTGTGAAATTTTTCTCTCAAGACAGTCTGTATTTACTAATTCAGATGAAGACTTAATTAGCTTTTTTGAGTACCTTCATTTGCCTGTTGAATCTTACTGAGTTTATATTAAATTAAAATCCCTAAGACTTTTTCACATGAAGTAGAACATGTGCCTGGAAAATCCTCCTTCCTCTTTTCTTTGTTAATCTTTCAGGCCCAAACCAGATTTCCCCTCATTCATCTTATATCCCAGAACAGTCCAGCTCTGTGATTGCTGCTTTTAAGGAATTTGTCTTATGCTGTAGTATGCCACTGGCATTAACCATAGGCTGGCTTGTACTGTAATTATCCCAACATAAAAACGTCTAATTTCCTCAAATCCTTTAAATGTAAATGTCAGCCTTTAATGGCTTACTATTAGCAATAATTTCTCTAGCCTGTCTTTTTTCCACTGGCTATAAGTAAAAAGGACTGGGAAAATAGGAGTGAGTCTTTCATCCCTTTCTGTTTTTGCTTACTGGTTTAACAACTCAAAACAAAGAAATAAACAAAAAATGGATAATTTCAAATGACTGTGTAAGAGACCACAGGCAATGAAGGAGAAAAATACTGGTCTGAATTAAGAGAGAGATGATGGCCAAGGAAGAAGGTAAGCTCATTCCTGGGACACAGGAAAGCTGAAAAGTGATGTTGAATGAGCTAAGTGTTCCCAAGAAGTGGTTGCCTCAGGTCCAGTTCTGCCCACAACTCCTTACATCCTACCTCACTCCTGGTAATCTTTCTGTCCACAGGTCTCATCCCACCTTTGAAGTAGGTCTGCATTTGTATTGCCTAACAGGTAGAGGGAGTGAAGGGATGCAGAATCTCTAAGGCCATGGCTGTCTAGAAAGATCTATTTTTAGTATTTAAAACCTTTCATTCTAAATGCATTTTTCAATAGAAACAAATGGTGGTTCTAATCTCAGTATTAATACAAGACTATGCATCAAGTAATTTTGATGCAGTATTTTTTATTAAGCACTCAATGAAAGCGGTTCTACATACAGATCTATTCAAAGCACAGTAAGAGGTAAATCTTCTCCTTAATAATTCATTCATTCACTCATTCATTCATCAACAATAACATACCAGGCACTGTGTTTTGTGTCAGAATCTTATCCACAAACATGGCAAAGATAAGTGGAGGAAGAAGACAACTAAAAAAATAAATAACATTTCATTGTGTTACAGTATACTCTGCTCTTTCTGCTTGTGACATTCCACTCTTCTAGTTTCCCTCCTGCCTCATTGGTCACATTCCTCAGTCTTTCTGCTGAATGAGGCTTCTCTACCCAATATCTAAATGTTATAGTTGTTCAAGTCTTAATCCTGGGCCTTTTCTCAATTTTTACTCTCCCTCTAGGTGATTTCAACTATTTCCCATAGTTTAGAAATCATCTAAATGCAGGTGACTCCAAAATTTGAATCTCCAGCCAACTCCTTATATATCCAACTGCCTACTTGACATATTTTCCTTTAGATGTCACATAGATACCTCAACTTTAAAAGAGAATCATTGAATTTTAGCCCCCATATCTTAGACTTCCAGTATTTTATAAGCAGCTCTACTCCTGTTACCAAAGCCAATCCAACAGCAAGTACTATTGATTCTGGATTCAAATCATATCCTTGTAAATCTATTTCTCTCCTCCATCACTGTGTCCAGCCTCATCCAACCCACCATAAGTTCTTACCGATGTAACTGCAATAGCTTCCAACATGGTCTCCTTGTTTCCTTCTATGCTTGCTCTCTTCCCCTCCACCTCAGTCAATTCGCCATAGCTAGAGCATATTTTTTACATGTAAATCAGATTTCATTTCACTTCCCTGTTTAAAACATTTCCATGGCTTTCATTGCCCTTAAAATAAAATCCAAACTCCTTATCATGCTCACAAAGCCTTGTATGATCTGCCCCATCTTCCTCGCCATCTTCACCTGATACCAATCTTTCTCAAGCCCATGATACTCTAGTGACACCAGCCCTTATCACCCCCTAGAACACAGTCAGGGCATTCAAATTTCAGGGCTTTCATGCTTACTATTCCCTTTGCTAGAGTGCTTTTTCCATGTTTATTTAAATGACTGGCTTCTTCTCATTCTTTAGTTCTCTACTGAAATACCATCTCAGCAGGCTTTTCCTCACCACCTACCATGTCACTCCCTATCCCACTATCTTATTTCTTCATATCTAAAAGGTTAAAATACCACCACCCCTTTTTTAAAACATGTTTACTATTTGTACAACTAGAATAAAACTTCTTAAAGACAGGGTCCTTTCTGTCATTTTCTCTATGATCCCCCCAGTTAACATACAGGTTCTCTCTGTAACAATAGGTACTTAATATATACTGAACAAACTGAGGTAAGAAAAATTTAAGAAGGGGTTAAAACAACATGTAGGAGATTAGGAGAAGGTTTCCCAGAAGTGGTGATCCATAAGCTAAGCCTTGAGGAACTAGTGGAAGTTCACAGGCAGATGAAACAGAGAAGGAACCTCCTGAGAGGACCTCTAAGCTGTGAAAAATATAGTATATTTAAATGCAATAATGTGGGATAATGAAAGGCTTTGGAGTAAGACCCACCTGTTATCCTTAGGTAACCCCCTACTCTCTAAGTCTGCTAATCATTGAATAGAATCTTAGAAATGAAGAGGTTAATGTGGGAATGGATCTCTAAAAGTACATGGTACTGACATCAGTTAGTATACTTTATAAATTTAGGTTTAAATATGAGTAGATGATTGATGGACTAATAAAAATGTAAATCTAAAGAATTTATAGGCATTAACTCACATGCTTAATTATAAGAAAAATATAATTAACGAAAAATTGAATTATTAAATTGGCAATAACATGATCATCAACAATGTAACAGATAGTAAAAGTTAGTCAGGTACATAAGAGTTACCTCCAGAGGACCTCTTTTGTTGTTCAGATGTGGTCTTTCTCTCTCTAAGCCCAACTCTGCTAGTGAACTCATTGCCCTTCCCTCTACATGGGACATGACATCCAGGGATGAAAATCTTCCTGGTAGTATGAGAGATGACCCCCAGAGATGAGCCTGGCCCTAGCACCATGGGATCAACAATGCCATCCTGACCAAAAGAGGGAAAAGAAGTGGAACAAATAAGGTATCAGTGACTGAGAGAGTTCAAATAGAGTCAAGAGTCTACACTGGTGGTCACTCTTATGCATGCTTCAGTTAGACATTGCTACCTATCATAACTTGCCAAACCCCAACCAAAACCATTCCTGCCAATTCTAAAAAATATCTAGGGCAATAAACAAGATTCTACAAAGAGTCCATGTACTAAGGTAACTTTATAGAAACCTACAAACTCCAGATGGGTCTCTGGACCAGATAAGTCCTGAAATGCAGAGGGCCCAGCCCTTCCAGAACATAAACTAGTTCCATGCCCCTATTCCATATGCTTGACAGTTCCTTCCAACATGAAAACATTAGAATAGGCAAAGCACAAATACCGCTAAAGAGTGGGAGAAAGATCAAAAGTGATGGTGGAGTTATACAGAAAAGGCAGGGTTTAACAAATGAGGATGACTGCTGAATCATTATATTGATATTTCTTTCAGCCTCCAGTACCTTAAAGCAGCTAGAAATAAAAACATAAAATTGTAGAATCATAGCCCATACCAAATTCTGAAATCTGTTCTACAACCAATTGTTGCAATGTATTTTGAAATTTATTGCTTTTATGTATATATGTCATTTAAAGAAGAGGAGCATAACAGAGAAGATAGGATTTAACTAATCAGTATGACTGCTGAATCATTATCTTGATATTTCTGTTGGTCTCCAGTGTCTTGGAGGAGCTAGAAGAGAAAATGAAAAATTGTGGAACGGTAACCAAATTTTAAAATCTGTTCTATAACTACTTGTTAAAGGAAATTTATTGAGTTTTTTGTATATATGTTATATTTTACAATTTAAAAAAATTTAAAAACAAGGTAATACAAACTCAAAAAAAATTAATCAGGTACAGAAATGTTTATAAATGAGACAGGCCATGAAGGGAAAGAATTATGCAAAAAGGTAAGTTCTCTCACTAGAAAGAAACTCCTTGTTTTATAATTCAGTGTTGGGCTAGTATCTCCTAGATAAGATCCATGTTGTCTTCTTATTACTTATCCCCAGAGTCCAGCAGAGCCAAGTACCTAGGAAATTCTCAGTTGGTGTACCTAAATTAGTTTTAATTTCCACTAAAGTGAGGGGGCAGGCGGTTATTGGACCATGTTTTCTTTTGCATAGATAACAATTTTAAATACAGGTAGTTTTAAGATATTCATTAAATACTTGTTCAAATGCAATGGTATTTGTGGAGGCTCAAATGAT
Organism: Myrmecophaga tridactyla; assembly: GCA_004026745.1. Classification (NCBI taxonomy): domain Eukaryota; kingdom Metazoa; phylum Chordata; class Mammalia; order Pilosa; family Myrmecophagidae; genus Myrmecophaga; species Myrmecophaga tridactyla. Next base: position 7,649 of record PVIY010047892.1, on the reverse strand, counting down.
TTGGTCTTACTTTCAGGGGTCAGTATCATCAGAATATATTGAGAGGAGGAACAGTGTGGTGCTTAATGTATTTGAACTCTAAAACCCAACTGAGTTGAGTCCAATCTCCAACTCTATCCCTTCCTAGTTATGTGATCTTGGCCAAGTTACTTAATTTTTCTGCACCTCAGTTTCCTCATCTATAAAATAGAGATAACAATAGTACCTACCTTATAGGATTGTTGTGAGAAGCAAATGATTAATATAGATAAGAGTAACGAGAACAATCCTGATTAGAATAAGCACTATATACTGTATAGTATTTGTGTTATTATGATTACTTTTCCAATCATTTTCCTAACTGAACTTGAAGACGGTATTTTGTCCATGAACTAAACTACACAGTTAAAGCTTTTTATGAGCATATGAAACCAATCATTTTACTTTAATTCTAAGCAAGAATTGCACTACTTACACTAACTGATTAATTTTCTTTTGCTGTTCCTTGGATCTTCTATAACTCAGCAGCTTACTCTGTAATGGTGTGCCAACACCTATGTCTTCTGGGGGACGGACAATGGGAGGCAACTTCAAATTTAAAGCTTCTTTTACTGCTGCAATAGCAGCTTTGCTTTCATCTGACATCTTGGTCCCCTAAAGATTAAAATATTCTCTATACTCAGAGAAGAAAAAGTCCATAAAGCCCTAATTGTAAAAACAAACAAACAAAAACAATATGCTCATTAACAATTCAATATATTCATAATATATCTTATATGTCAACACCAAAAATTAAAATTCTCGGCCTTTTTATATGTTCCTCCCAAATATGGTATTAGTTTTTAGAATGGCCGTTGAGATAAATGAAGAGGAATCTCTGTTACAGTTCTCCCATCGATTTGCTATTAAGAAATGCAGCAAGTCTCTTCCCCTTTGGGGCTTCAGTTTCTTGGCAGACGAAATTAAGGAATTGGATTAGGGGCTCTACAAATATCCATACACATCTAAAATTCCGGGTCTAAATTTCTCCCTAAGATGCAAACTATAACAAATAAATAATATGGTCACTGAGGTAAAACTCCCTCCCCACAAAAAGCTGAACTTTGAAGCCATTATTTTTAAACACCAATATTGTCTTAGTTTTGCTTCCAACCCTAGCAAGAGTGATGCTATGATCAAGCAAAAATAGGAATACTTACTGCATTGCAAATCTAAATGTCATGTAAATGTTGGACAATTAATGGTGATACCAACTGTATTTGCCGCGGGTGCCCACAGAACGTGGAGATTCCTACCTTGAAAGATTATTTCTGCTGGTACCCAAATCGCGGTCACCTACCCTGGGAAGGAGGCCAAGAAAAAAAACGGTGGACAAAAAAAGTACTTGTCCGATTGTTTTTTCACTACTTCTTGGCTGCGCAGATAAAAGGAAAACGTTCAATGAGTTTCTCCTCTGGTTGAAGCAAGGAAGATAAAGAGGGGTGAAACCTCAGGAAACCCCAATAGCTCACAGCTGAGCAGCAGGCAGAGAGCAGCCGCTAGCCTGATAGAAACAAAGTCGTCGCCATGGCAACTGGCCGCAGCCGCAGGGACTGGGTGAAGGTTGCCTGGACAGGCAGTTGCTTAGCTGCGACAGATTAGGATTGATTACCTGCCTTGGTAATTCATTACTCAAGTAAATGGAGGGTGAGTGAGTGAGATTTCTTTCTAACTGCCTTCCCTTGGAAGAAGTATAGGCAATCAGGTTCCTCAAATTCTGGAAAACTGCAGGACTGGAAATTTGGATCCGTTGGAAAACAGATTTTTGTAAATTCTTGCTCTCAGAAAAGGATCAAGTCTTCAAGTGCCCCTTCCTATAATTCTTGTAACTAATCAGCAATATAATTTATCTTGCTTCTTTATTTGTTATTTGTTTATACATCACTTTTCCTTCAGGAAATCCTTGACAAAATCAAACAGGCTTAGGTATGTAAACTGTGTGAGTATGGTTAGAGAGAGAAATGTGAAACTTTGCTATTTACAGCTGCACAATGCATATTCTAAATAAACAACAATAGCCTGTATAGATTACCATGTGTCTAAATAGAATTGGGGGTTGAATAAATCTTGTTAGTGTATTGCTGGCATATTCATTCGACAAATATTTGAAAAACTTCTATGTGCCAGTCACCATATAATGACTTTTTTTTTAAAAAATGAGTAAAACCTACACTACTGCGTCTTGCACAAGGTGGGTGCTCTAAAAAATGTCATTTGAGTGACCGAATGAGCAATTAAAACTTCTAAGAAGCCTATAAAAGCAAGCTATCTTTCTGAGGGAAACAAAATACTTATATAAGTATGTGTTGGTTTTTTTGATGTGTTAGGTTAACTAGGCTAAACTACAAGTACTGAAGGAGAGTAGCAGTGTTTGGTGTCATACACATCTCTCGAAATTATTCAATCAAACACTAATTTAGGTATTTATATGAAGGTATTTTGCAGCTGTAATTCAAGCCCGAGTCAGTTGACTTTAGTCTAGAGAAATTGTCCAGGGTGGCCATAACTCAAACAGTGGAAGCCCTTTTGGTCAAAAAAAAAAAAAAAAAAGCTTAGGCATTCACCAAGTCAAACTCCAAACAGCAGCTGCATCTACAATTATTCTCCCCTCTCTGGATCTTCCTGCCTGACAGCCTATAGATGACACAGCTTTAAACTGCTCCTATGGATTCCAAGCTACTCATGATCTTCCCTTCCATTCTGCAGACCTCAGAATAGCTTACCTAATCCCCACAATTGCATAAACCAATTACTTGTTATAAACTATATCCATATTTATAGATATAGATAGATGATACAGATTAGATAGATATAGATAGATAGATAGATAGATAGATAGATAGATAGATAGATAGATAGATAGATAGATAGATATAATCCTATTAGTTCTCTTCTCTGGTTGAACCCTGAATGAGAAAATGTGTATTTTTTTAAAACAGTTTTATTAAGGTAAAAGTTACATACCATAAAATTCACCATGTGCAAGTATACATTTCAATCATTATCATGACCAAGTTCTAAAACATTTTCATCATTGCAAAAAGCTCCTTTGGGCTCCTCTGCAGTCAATCCCTGCTCCCAACCCCAGTCCCAGGCACTACTGATCTGCCTTCAGCTTCTAAAGATTTGCAGTTTCTGTAAATTTCATATAAATGGAATTATGTATTATGTAGTATTTTATGTCTGGCTTCTTTCACTTAATGATAATGGGTCTGAGGTTCATCCATGTTATAGTATATATTAGAAGTTCATTCCTTTTAATTGCTGAATATACCATATTTGGTTTATCTATTCACCAGTTGATGGACATTAGGATTGCTTCCAGTTTTGAGCTATTATGAATAATGCTGCCATGAACATTCATGTACAAGTCTTTGTGTGGACATGCGTTCTCATTTCTCATGGACAGAAACACAGAGTGGAATAGTTGAGTTGAAAGACAATTCTACGTTTAACTTTTTAAGAAACTGTCGAACATTTTCAAAGTGGCTGAAAGATTTCACGTCCCCACCAGCATTATATAAAGGTTCTAGTCCACATCCTTACCAATACCTGATATTGTCTGTCTTTTGATAATAGCCATTCTAGTGAGAAGATAGGGATATCTAATTGTGGTTTTAATTTGCATTTCCCTAATGAGTATTTTTTCATGTACTTATTAATCATTCAATATCTTCTTTTGATGAAGTGTCTATCAAATCTCTTGTTAATTTTTCAGTTGGATTTAACTTCCGATAATTGAGTTGTAAGAGTTCTTTATATATTCTGGATTCAACTCCTTTATTAGAGAAATGATTTACAAATATATTTTCCCAGTCTGTAGCTTGTCTTTTCATTTTCTTAGTGACTGACATCTTTTGAACAGCAAAAGTTTTTAATTTTTATAAAGTCCAATCTATTTCTTATCTTGTGAATCATGCTTTGGGGTGACAGTTAAAGTCACAAAGATTTCTTTTCTGTTGCTCTAAAAGTTTTAGATTTTAATTTAGGACTATGTGGTAAGGATATATGATCGAGGTTTGTCTTCTTGCTTATGGAAAGATCATCGTTCCAGCACCATTTGTTGAAAAGTCTGCCCTTTCCCCACTGAATTGCCTTTGCCGTTGTTCTAGTTTGTAGCTGCTGGAATGCAACACACCAGAGATGGATTGGCTTTTAATAAAAGGGGATTTATTTTGTTAGTTCTTCAGAGGAAAGGCAGCTAACTTTCCACTGAGGTTCTTTCTTACGTGGAAGGCACAGGATGGTCTCTGCTGGTCTTCTCTCCAGGCCCCTGGGTTCCAACATCTTTCCCCTGGGTGACTTCTTTCTGCACCTCCAAAGGCCTGGGCTGAGCTGCAAGTGCTGAGATGAGGAATGCCCAGCTGCTCAGGCTGTGCTACCTTGTGCTCTCTCATTTAAGCACCAGCCAATTAAGTCAAACGTCACTCATTGCAGCAGACACGCCTCCTACCCGACTGCAGATGTAATTAGCAACAGATGAGGTTCACATACCATTAGCTTATGTCCGCAGCAACAAAACTAGGTATGCTCACCTGGCCAAGTTGACAACTGAATCTAACTAACAAAGCCCTTTTGTCGAAAACTCAATTGATCAGAGAAAGGAGGCAAGAAAAATAAATAAATGGCATCCAAATTGGAAAGGAAGAAAGAAAACTGTATTTACAGATAACATCATTCTATAAATAAAAATTCCATAGAATCCACAAAAAAAGCTACTAGGGCTAATTAAACACATTCAGTCAAATTGCAGGGTACAAGATAGACACGCAAAAACTAGTTGTGCTTCTATACATCAGCAACAAACAATACAAAATGGAAATTAAGAAGACTATTCCATTCATAATAGCACCAAAATAATAAAATACCTAAGAATAAATTTAACCAAAAGATAAAAGACTTGAACACTGAAAATTATAAAATGTTATTCAAAGAAATTAAAGACCTAAATAAATGGATGTGGGATGTAGAGATAGGAAAACTGATTCTCAAACTCATTTGGAACTTCAAGGGACCCCAAATAGCCAAAATAATATTGAAAAGGAAAAAAAAAAGTTAGAGAACTCACACTTACCAATTTCAAAGCTTATTATAAAGCTACATTAACCAAAAGAATGTGGGACTGGTAAACAATACAGATCAAAAAAAATAAACTTGACAGTCTAGAAATAAACCCAAACATCTATGGCCAATTATTTCTGATAAGGGTGCTGTATCAGTCAGGGTTCTCTAGAGACACAGAACCAGTGGGGTGGAGCAGGGTAGATATATATACAGTTATAAAGATATCTAAAAAGATTTATTTCAAGGAACTGACTTATGTGGGGGCTGGCAAGTCTGAAATCCATAGGGAAAGCTGTATGCAGCCTGGAAATACAGGTAGGATTTTAGGCTGCAATGTTAAGGCAGAATTTCTTCTTTTCCAGGAAACCTCAGTTTTTTCTTTTAAGGCCTTTAACCAATTGGACGAGGCCAACGAAACATTTTCAAGGGAAGTGTCCTTTACTTAAAGTCCACCGGTTACAGATGTTAACCACATCTACAAAATACCTACACAGCAACATCTAAACTAGCATTTCACTCCCCACAAAAGAAAAAAACAAAAAAAAAAACTGAATATCATAGCTAGCTAAGTTGACCCATAAAATTAACCATTATAGATGCCAAGATTAACCAATGAAGAAAAAATAGCTTCAACAAATGGTGAGGGAAAACTGGATAACCACATGCAAAAGTATGAATTTGAATCTGTACTTCAGTCCACATATAAAAATTAGCTCAAAATGGATCAATGACCTAAAGAACAATAAAGCTATTAAGAAGAACAGAGGTGTAGTATATAGATGTCCCTCTTCAGTTTTTGGTGTATTAGAGTAGCTAGAGGGAAATACTAGAAACTGTTGAACTGTACTCCAATAGCCTTGATTCTTGAAGACAACTGAATAACTATGGAAATTAAGAAAACTATTCCATTCATAATAGCACCACGTAAGTGTGAAAATCTTGTGACTGCACTCCCTTTATCCAGTTATGTACAGATGAGTAAGAAAAAAAGACAAAAAGTAATAAATAATGGAGGGGAGGGGGTATGAAATGTTATGAGTTTTCTTTTTTACTTTTCTTCTTTTTTTTTGGAGTAATGAAAATGTTCAAAATTTGATTGTGATGACAAATACACAGCTATATGATGATACTGTGAACCACTGATTGTGCAATTTGGATGGTTACATGGTATGTGAATATGCAATAAATCTCGATAAAATTGCATTTAAAGAAAGAAGAAACAGAGGAGTAGATCCTTATGACCTCAGATTTAGCAATGGTTCTTAGATTTGACACCAAACGCATAAACAACAAAAGAAAAAATAGATATATCTGACTTCATCAAAATTCAAACCTTTTTCTGGGTATCTGGCGGGGATAAGAGTATGTTGTAGTTCTATGTATGGGTTTTTAAATTATTTTTGTAACAGTCTGTAAGTTTGAAAGCATTTTAAAATGTTTTAGGGTGGGCCACCATGGCTCAGCAGGCAGAGTTCTCGCCTGCCATGCCCGTGACCTGGGTTTGATTGCCAGTGCCTGCCCATGCAAACAAAAAAAAGTTTTAAACTTTTGTGCCTAAAACAACATTGTCAAGAATGTAAAAAGTCACCCTACAGAATATGAGAAAATAGTTACAAAACATATCTGATACGGGTTTAATATACAGAATATATAAAACCTTCTTATAATTCAAAAATAAAAAGACAAACCACACAACTAAAATACGGACAAAATATTTAAATATACATTTTTCCAAAGAAGATATGCAAATGGATGACAAGTATATGAAAACATGTTCAACATTATTCATCCTTAACAAAATGCAAATCACAACCACAAAGAGGGTGACGGCATCAACATGGTGACATTAAGAAATCCTCTGGAAAAGTCTCCCCTCAGAATCAACTAATAAAAGGACAAATGCCCTTTCTTGGAACTCTGGAGGACAACAGAGACTAGAAAAGGACTCTACAAATGCTCAATAAAAGAAAAAGAAAAGAAAAGGTCAAAATATGTAGGTAGGAGATTTACGTACCAGATATACCAATCCAGATCCATCCCCCTCACACAGTCCCATGCAGCTTAAGAGTCACACAGAGGCAGCAGCATGGCCTGATTGCCTCCTGACATATATGTAGAACACAGAGCCACTGACACAGCGAGTTAGAACCCCATGCATCGCCACACCCAAGAAAACAAGTCTGCAGAGAACAAGGGTTAAACAACATTTGACTGCGGAGGACATATACAAAAGTGCTCTCAGAAGAAAAAGAGACTGTGGCAGAGCTGTTGGCAAGAGGTCTACACACATAATTCAATCTTTGTTTGCTGGACCAACTAAAAGGAAAATGGACCTTTCAGGATTGATCCCATCTGGCTTCCCAGGATGGGATACACTATGGGAAGAAACTGGAGGCAGAAAAGCCTCACAGTAAAAAGACAGGGGAGCGGGGGGCAGGGGGCAGGAGAGGAGGTGACTAAACTGTAGTAAGATTGGAGGGGTACCAGAACTAAAAAGTATAATAAAAAGGGAGCACTGAGTGAGGGAAAGAATTTAAACGAATCATAGGAGCTAGGGAGAAAATTCT
>PVIY010047891.1:0-17613 GCA_004026745.1 Myrmecophaga tridactyla | reverse complement strand
ATGGCTTCAATTTGCCAAGCCCTGGGGTCTGAGTTCCTTGAGAGAGGGATTCCACCTAAGTTGGGCTTCACCCCTCCCCTGGGGAAGGCTCATGTGGGAGACAGCCCTGAAAGCAGTCTGTTTCCGCCTATGCGTGGGGCAGTTGCAGCCCGAGAAGTCCCACCGCTGAATCCAGAGGCTGCCAAGTCTCCGTAGAAACAGCCACGAAAACCCCCGTTTTGTCCCCTTTCCTCTTTTTCAGTTAGCCCAATAAGCGACTTCTGACTTGCCCAGTTTCGCATGAGCTGGGGGCCTATTTTTAGTAATCAGAATTTGTTTATTAATGCCGCAATTGGCACTTGGTTGGATTCAATCCCCGCTACTGTAAGTCTCTTTCCTTTCCCTCCGAGAAGCCACCTATGGGGGAGGGGCGCCGGGCGCCGGTGCTGGCCGCTGCGGCTTTGGGGAACTCACAGATCCAGCGAGTTGCCGTCGGTCTAGCTGCTCCAGACCTGGGCACGGTGTTTCCTGTCACTATCGTGGTTCTGGGAGCTGTTCTGTACTGTTTCTGGTTATCTAGTAGTTGTTCTGGAGGACGAACTAAAACGTGCACATTGCTAAGCCGCCATCTTGGCCCCTCCTCTACGTTCCATTTTGAGCCAATTTTTGTGAAGGGTGTAAGCTTCCTACTCAGTTAAGGTTCATTTTTTTTGCATGTGGACATCTAATGTTCCAACACCATTTCTTGAAGTGACTAGTCTTTCTCAACTGAATTACCTTTGTGCCTTTGTAAAAAATCAGTTAACTATATATGTGTGGGTCTGAGCTACACTTTTTAACATTTGCTTGTTTTCCATATATCCTTTAAATATAAATATAATCCTTTAAGTTCTTTTTTACATTTGCAACAGCAGATTTTATTGCTCTTCCTTTTCTCTAGATCATTCATCAAAAAGAAAAAAGAAACTTCAATTTCTGTAGGCACTACACAAAAATGGTGATATAAATTTTGCACGTCAACTGAAAATGATTCATAATCATTTTCTTATTTGTACCTCTAGGCATTGAAGAAGATAAACTCTCCTTCAGAGTCACAGATTTAGAAATATATATATATATTATGACATTTTAAATGTTGGGATGTGTGCTTTCTATACCAGCTGTGGAGGAATTTTGCATTTGGGCTAAATAAGGCAACAGGAATTTATTATTAATTATTAGGTTCTGCCTAAAAGAAACTCATTTATGACTTCATGAAAAGGCTGTAGTAGCAGATGACATGCATGCATACACGTGTACACATACACACACATCTCCTGCTGTAAGGCTCACACATGTTGTAAGGCAAGATTCTCATCTTTCTAGGTAACTGCTAATCCCCTACTCTGAGCACTAATGTCTCATACACAGCCACAACTCAGCAACTATTTGTTGAATGAAAGATGATACCACCAACTCGAACCAGGTATAATTAAATAACTAATATACTGGTGGACTAAAGGCTGAATCTGAGCCACAGATGTGTTTTAAGTGCCTCACATTTCAAAAAGTTAGAAGTAACATATGTATTTTAAAACAATTTGTTTGCAACATTTTTAAATGAAAAAGTTCTCACCAAAATCCAGATATCATTCTCAGCTTGACAAAATTCAAAGGATTTAGCAACACTGAGCCTTTATTCCCATTGGCTGTAATTGAATAGTTTGTGCCCCATTTAACAATGATAAGTGCTTTACAGATTATGACAATTCCCACCATTCCTAGCTGTCAAACATTGGGCAAGTTTTACTCATTTCTTTTATCTGCCTAAGATCCCCAAGAGTCTGCAATTCCTGTTATATAGACTTAAGCTACAGAGATTTACAGATACCTGGACTACTATGAGAACAAACAAATTCTCATTCTCATAATAATTTTCATGATAAGAAAATGTCATTTTTTTTGAGAATGAGAACTATTCTAGGGTCTATGTTAAATACTTGACAAGAAATGTGTTTATTATTTAAAATCATCCTAGAAAGTAGCTATAATTATTTCTTTCTATAGGTGAGATGGTAACCATCTTGTTCAATGGTATAGCAAGTTTAAGGTAGAATATTGACAGAAGCTCAGATCTGAAGTCATAAGTATTTCACCATAATTTACAACTTTGTCACTCCCTGAGAGGAGCGATTCATTGTGGTGCCTTGTGATCATTCAAATTTATTCTTAGTGTTTAGTGTGATTGTAATGGAAAGAACAGACAGACATAGGTTCAAAATTGGACTTTACCACTTACTAGTTGTGCGACCTTGGACTTCTCACGTAATCACTTGTTTGCTCATATGTAAAATGTTGATAGCAATAGTAATTTGTTGATAGCAAAAAAATTAGTAAACTGGTTGTTTGTGAGGATTCACAATAATATAGGGTCTGCTGGGGGAACATCAGTGACCAGACCCACAGCACATACCAGTTTGGACCAGGTAGAGCAGCTGAGATCCCACAGATAGCTCTAAGTCCCCCAATCCATGGAGGCCAATCCCCTCCTCCACAGCACAGAAGGCTGTTCCTTGAGGGGAAAGAAAACAGACTTCACTAGTAGCAAGGGCTTAGCTCAACCAAGCTCCAATTGAGGAACTAATTAACAAATTCTGACTATTGAAAACAGCCCCCCAGCACAGATAAACCTGGAATAAGAATTAAAGGAACTGGGAGTTTTTGCCCTGGCAGAGAGGGGGAGGAACTGACAGATAAAAGAAATAAAACAGAGGCTTTTTGAGTTGCATAGCACAAAATCCTGGAAAAGTTCTGGACCTCAAGAAAAAGGGGGCACATAGAGCCTGGAGACACACAGAGTCATTTCCAATTCAAACTCTTGATTGGTAACCCAAGGAGAGGGGATCCAGCTTTGAAAAGGCTTTTTTTTTTTTTTTTACTTCTTAAACAGCTCATTAGATAGAATTGCAAGCAAGCTCAGGCTCTAGCATTACCTGAGACAAGGGTGGAACTAAAGCATGTCTGAGAGACAAAGTAATGAGTCAAGTGAAAGGAATTAATTCCCTAAAGGGCATATCTTTCCCAGAAAAAGGGGGTAGGGCCCAGTTCAAGTTTAATCTCTCCTTCAAGGAACTCAGGCCCCAGGGACTGGAAAACAGAAGCAATCAAAGCCTGCTTACTGCCTCACCTCTGTCTCAACCAGGCCCCTGGTATGGAGAGTCTGCTGAAATTAAAGGCACCAATTAAGCTGTTGGGAAGCTGTAGGCAGACAAGCACCCCATGCTGGGCAGGACAGGGAATGTATAGTCTAGAGGTTTCATAAGAAATTCTGACAATCTGCTAAATCTCACCCTCAGGGAAAATTGATGCTTACTACTCTCTCCTTCTGAAATGTGGACCTGTCTGGCCTGGAAAAATCTGACTTGGATCTGTAATATCTGAGGAGATCCTCTTCAAAAAAAAAAAGGCTCCATGTAGGCAGGGAAAGAAACAGAAAAACAAGAACTGAAAAATTCTGATCAGTGAAACAGAACTTGTGCTATAGGTCTAGAATACTTGAACTGAATGTAAAGAACAGACAGAGAATAAAGCTATCCAGCAAGAAAACCCTAGGTAAAAGAGTGAAAACAACCTCCAGAATAAACTAATTAAGTAAATCAACTGCCTAGATGCCAGCAAAAATAACAAGTCATACTAGGAAAATTGGAGAAATACCCCAGTCAAAGGAATGAACCACCTCAAAAGAGATACAGGAGTTGAAATAACTAATTTAGAACATTGGGAACAGATATGAAAAATCTCATAAAAAATCAAATCAATGAATTGAAGGAGGATATAAAGAAGACACTGGGCAAACATAAAGAACTCAAAGGTTTGAAAAAACAAATTTCAGAACTTACGGGAATGAAAGTTACCATAGAAGAGATTAGAATGACAATGGAAACCTACAACAAAAGACATGAAGAGGCAGAAGAAAGGTTTAGTGAACTAAAGGACTGGACATCTGAAATCAGACACACAAAAGAAAATATAGGGAAAAGAATGGGAAAATATGAGCAGGGTCTCAGGGAATTGAATGGCCACATGAAACACATGAATATACATATTGTGGGTGTCCCAGAAGGGAAAAGGAGCAGAAAGACTAATGGTGGAAATAATCACTGAAAATTTCCCATCTCTTATAAAATTATAGGTCCAAGAAGTGTGGCATACCCCAAACAGAATAGATCCAAATAGACATACTGCAAAGCACTCGCTGATCAGATTGTCAACTGGCAAAAGAGAGAATTTTGAAAGCAGCAAGGGAAAAGCAATCCATCACATACAGGAGAAGCTTGATAAGACTGTGTGTAGATTTCTCAGCAGAAACCATGCAGACAAGAATGCAGTGGTATGATATATTTAAGATTCTGAAAGAGAAAAACTGCCAACCAAGAATTCTATGCCCAGCAAAACTGTCCTTCAAAAAAATGAGGGGAGATTAAAATATTTTCAGACAAACAATCACTGATAGAATTTGTGACTAAGAGACTGCCTGTACAAGAAATATTAAAGGGAGCACTGCAAGCAGATAAGAAAAGGCAGGAGAGAGAGAGTTCTGGAGAACAGTATAGAAATAAAGACTAACAGTAAAGGTAAAAAGAGGGAAAAAAATAGATATGACATATAAAATCCAAAAGACAAAATGGTAAAAGAAAGTACTGTCTTTACAATAATTACATTAAATGTTAATGTATTAAACTCCCCAATCAAAAGACATAGACTGGCAGAATGGATTTAAAAACAGGACCCATTTATATGATGTCTATAGGAAATTCACTTTAGACCTAAGGACAAGAATACATTGAAAGTGAAAGGCTGGAAAAAGGTACTTCATGCAAACAACAATCAGAGAAAAGCAGGAGTAGCTATACTAATACCCCAACAAATTAGTCTTCAAATACAAAACAATTAAAAGAGACAAAGACGGACACTATGTATTAATAAAAGGAACAATTCAACAAGAAGACACCAAGCCTCTAAAATATATGAGGAAACACTGACAACATCGAAAGAAGAAGAAGACACCCCTACCATAATATTGTAAACTTCAATTCCCCACTCTCATCAAGGGATAGAACATCTAGACAGAGGATCAATAGGAAACAGATATTTTGAGTAATACAATAAATGAACTAGACTTAAAAGACATTTACAGAATACTGCACCCCACAACAGCAGGATACACATTTTTCTCAAGTGCTAATAGATCATTCTCTAGGATAAACCATATGCTGGGTCACAAAGCAAATCTCAATAAATTTTAAAAGATTGCAAATTTTGCTTCCCAGACCATGCACCCCTTCCCAAAATAAAAAGATTGCAAGTACACAAAACACTTTCTCAAAGCATAATAAAATGAAGTTGGAAATCAATAACAGGTGGAGGGCCAGAAAATTCACAAATATATGGAGGCTAAACAACACATTCTTAAACAACCAATGGGCCAAGGAGGAAATTATAAAGAGAAATCAGTAAATATCTCAAGGCAAATGAAAATGAAAACACAACATATCAAAATTTATGGAATGCACATATTATTGACAGCCCTTTCCAACATGAAAAAGTTAGAATTGACATAGCCCACATACCCTTAAAGAGTGGGAGAAAGATTAAAGGTGATGGTGGCATTATATAGAGAAGGTAGGGTTTAACAAATGAGATGATTGCTGAATTATTATATTGACATTTCTTTTAGTCTCTGATATCTTAGAGCAGCTAGAGGCAAAAACCTAAAATTGTTTAATTGTAACCCATACCAAACTCTGAAATCTCTTCTTCAACTAATTGTTGTGATGTGATTTGAAATTTATTGCTTTTTTGTATATATGTTATTTTTCACAAAAAAGAAAAAAGTTGATTGTGATGATAAATGCACAGCTATATGATGATATTGTGAACCACTGTACAACTTTGGATACTTACATGGTATGGGGATATATAATATATATCAATAAAAATGAATATTTTTTAAAAAGGAAGAAAAGAAAAAAATTTATGGGATGCAGCAAAGGCAGTGCTGAGAAGGAAATTTATTGCCTCAAAGGCCTATATTAAAAAAGAAGAAAGAGCAAAAATTGAGGCATTAACTGTTGACTTGGAAGAATTAGAGAAAGAACAACAAACTAATCCCAAAGCAAACAAAAGGAAAGAAATTACGAGGCTCAGAGCAGAAATAAATGAAATTGAGAATATGAAAACAATTGAGAAAATCAGCAAAACCAGAAGTTGGTTCTTTGAGAAAATTAATAAGATTGATGAACCCTTAGCTAGGCTGATAAAAAAAAAAGACAGAGGATGCAAATAAATAAAATTAGAAATGGAAGAGGAGACATAACCACTAACCCCACAGAAATAAAGGAGGTAATGAGAAGATACTATAAGCAACTATATGCTAATAAACTAGACAATGTAAATGAAATGGACAACTTCCTAGAAAGACATGAACAACCAACACTTGACTTGAGAAGAAATACACAACTTCAACAAGCCAATAAAGTGATTGAATCATTCATCAAGAAACTCCTCAAAAAGAAAAATCCAGGACCAGATGTCTTCACACGTGAATTCTGCCAAGCATTCAAGAAAGAATTACTACCCATCCTGCTCAAACTCTTCAAAAAAATCGAAGAGAAGGGAAAGTTGCCTAACTCATTCTATGAAGCCAACATCACCCTAATACCAAAGCCAGACAAACATAAGAAGAAAAGAAAATTACAGACTAATCTCGTTAATGAATATAGATGCAAAAATCTTCAACAAGTAGCTGTTATTTCTAAATTCTGAGATATTGAGCTGTTTACATATAACCTGATCTTTCCCAGAAACTTCAGGTATTTATGTGACACCTGAGCCTCAGAGCTAGAATTCTGAAGCTATAAAGTTCAGCACCACCCCATATAGGAACTGTTTAAAAGATTGAGAAAAAGATGACTTCAACCAGAGATATGAATAAAGGTGATATGGATAGGACTAAGTTAAATCAGAATACAGGGTAAAGGATGATATTGTTTTACAACTTCAACTTCTGTGTGAGACCAAAAGGACAGATGTTTATTTGGTGCAAATTTATAATTTGGTAGCACATTATCTAATTTAAGTTGTATGGTCAATTTAGTTGAACACCATAAGTACACGGAATCTTGAATAGGGCATGAGAGATTGTTGGTTTGTCCAGGTTAGTGTGATGCCCTGATATATCCCAGAGCAATTTGGGCAGTGAATAAAAAAGTATTTGCAACATCCCCTTGGGGGGGAAATATTCAACTTCCCCACTTGGAGAATTATTGATATTCTTCAAGCAGTGCGGACAACTAAATCAATAGGCTAAGCCCTTAATCTTGGGGTTCACCTGTATGAAACTTATTCCTGCAAAGGATAGGCTAAGCCTACTTAAAATTATGCCTGAGTCACCCCCAAGGAACCTCTTTGGTTGTCAGATGTGTCTATCTCTCTAAGCCAACTCTGTAGCTGAACTCACTGCCCTCCCCTCCCAGGTGGGACATGACTCCCAGGGATGTAAATCTCCCTAGCAATGTGGGACAGAACTCTCTGCATGAGCTAGAACCTGGCATCAGGGGATTGAGAGAGTCTTCTTGGCCAAAAGAGGGAAGAGAAAAATGAGACAAAATAAGGTTTCAGTGGCTGAGCGATTTCAGAGTCAAAAGATTATACTGGAGATTATTTTTATGGGTTATATAGATACCTTTTTTAGTTTATGGTGTTTTGGAATGGATACAGGGAAGTACTTGAAACTGTTGAGCTGTGTTCCAGCAGTTTTGATTCTTGAAGATGATTGTATAACTATATAGCTTTTACAATGTGACTGTGTGATTGTGAAAACTTTGTGTCTAATGGTCCTTTTATCCAAGGTATGAACAGATGAGTAAAAAAAATATGGATAAAACTAAGTAAATAATAGTGGAATAAAGGGTAAAATAAATTGGGTAGATTTAAATACTAATGGTCAATGAGAGAGAGGGATGAGGAGTATGGGACGTATGAGTTTTTTCTTTTTATTTCTTTATCTGGAGTGATGCAAATGTTCTAAAAATTGTCATGGTGATGAATATACAACTATGTGATGATATTGTGAGCCATTAATTGTACACCATTTTTAGGCTGTATGTGTGTGATGATTTGTCAATAAAAATATGTAATAAAAAAAATCTTCAATAAAATACTTGCAAATCGAATCTAGCAACACTTTAAAAGAATTGTATGCCATGACCAAGTGAAATTTATCCAAGGTATGCAAGGCTGGTTCAGCACAAGAAAATCAATTAATGTAGTACACCATATCAACAAATAAAAGAGGAAAAACCACATGATCATCTCGATTGATGCAGAAAAGGCATTTGACAAGACAATATAGGTAAAGCTTATACACAAATCCTGCTACATAGTCAATGATCAATCTGTGGCTGCTGTTGTTTTGAGGTATAAGTCAGATAGGAGTATTTTTTGAAGTTAGAGAATAAAAAGTACATGGTCTCCAGGCACTAAATGTGAGACATATTGGTGGACTTTTCCCCAAATAAAATGGGTAGGAGAGGAGGGAAACAGCAGCCATGGAAGCCAAGGCTTCATTTGCATTGTGAAGCATGCAAATGCTGGGCTGGTTCCAAGCTCAGAATTCCAGGGATGATGGGAAATGTCAACAAATCAAAAGCCATGTAACTTTATAATTTATTATTTTTCCAAATATGCAAATATTTCTCTGTAATGTATCCTACCATGTGTTACAGAAGAGGTAGTTACCTTCCCTACAACGACTTTCCTGAAACATTTATTGAACATATACTACATGCTGGGTACAGTGCTATGTACAAAAATAGATGATAAATAAGAAATAGTATGATCCTCCAAGTACTCCTTATGAGAGTTTGGCCAGGTTGGGGGTGGTAGTGGGAGCCAATTAAAAGTCAATTAAACTGAAGTTTCACATTTTGTTGCAGCCCAATTTATCTACTTTTTCTTTTCTTTCTCTTGCATTTGGCATAAAATCTAAGAAACCATAGTCTAACTCATGGTCCTGAAGATCTTTCCCTATGTTTTCTTCTAGAAGTTTTATAGTTTTGGCCCAATTTGTGTTAATTTTATATGTGGGCTGAGGTAGGGGTCCGCCTTCATTCTTTTATCACTATCCAGTTTTCCAACACCATTTGTTGAAGAGACTATTCTTTACACATTGAGTGGCCTTGGCACCCTTGTCAAATTATCAATTTATCAAGAAAGTAAAAAGACAATCCACAGAATGGGAGAAAATATTTGGGAATCATATATCTTTTAAGGGTTTAATATCCAGAATATATAAAGAACTCCTACAACTCAACAACAAAAATCAATCCAATTAATATACGCTAAAGGTTTGAACAGACATTTCATCAAAGATGATATACAAATGGCCAATAAGCACTGAAAACATGTTCAACATGATCAGTCATTAGTGAAATGCAAATTGAATCCACAATGTGAAGCCATTTCCTATCCATAAGAATGGCTACTATTTTTAAAAAAAGGAAAACAAGAAGTATTAGAGATTATGTGGAGAAATTGAGACTCTTAAGACTCTTGTACATTGTGGATGGAAATGTAAAATGGTGCAGCTATTGTGGAAAACAGTTTAGCCATTCCTCTGAAAGTTAAGTATTAAATTACCATATAACCCAGCAATCCCACTTCTGCCAAAAAAAAAAAAAAGAAAGAAAGCAGGGAATGAACAAATATTTGCACACTGATGTTCATACTAGTAATATTCACAATCGTCAAAAGATAGAAGCAACCCGAGTGTCCATCAACAGATGAATAGTATATACATTCAATGCAAAATTACTCTGCCATATAAAGCAATGTTCTGATGCCTGCTACAACATGGACAAATCTTGAAGATAATGTTGAGTGAAATAAGCCAGACATAAAAAGACATATATTGTATGCTCTAACATTTTATTAGAATATGCAAATTTATGAAGTCAGAAACTAGAAAACAGGTCACCAGGGGCCAGGTTGGTTTGGGAAGGAGGAGATATTACAGGGTTTGGGTTGACAGAAAAGTTTTGACAATGTTAGTAGTGATGGTTAGCACCACTGAATTGAATAATTGAATGTTAATAAAATGGGAAATTTTAAGTTGTATATGTGTAGAATAAAAATTAAAAAAAAAACAAATATAGCTGTATATTGCAAACCTTGAACCCTAAGGTAAACTGTGGACTATAGATAATAGTATAAATTATAATATTTTCTCCTCAATTATAAAAAAGGTATACTACATTAATGCAAAATGCCAATAATAGGTGGACAAAGCTCTATATACAGAATATTTCCAATAATATCTGAATTTATATTTTATGTATTAGTGTAGTTAAAAAAAACTCGAATGGCTCATTTAAAATCTGTACATTTTATTATAACAAAATGTAAATTATGCTTCAATTTTAAAAGAGTACTGAAAAAAGTTAATTATAATGCAGCAGGTTATGAAAAGTTATTATTCAAGCAAAAGATAGGAGCAAGACTTGGGATACCAGGGAAGCCTTCTTGAAGAAATGAAACCTAAGAAGGGAAGCAGGGAATCTGAGCTAACACCAGACTTCATTAACCTATAGGATAAGTAGTTAATAGACTTGTGAAGAGAGGAAAGAATGCTTCAGTCATAAAAATAATAGTAGGTGCAAAGACTTAGCAGTAAAAGAGATCATGATTTCTTTGTGGAATTAAATTATTTTTAAATTCATAATGTTATGAATTTAAGGAATGAAATCACAAGGACAGGAGAGAAAGCCTAAAGAAAGAAGCAAGATTTAGTTAAAGAAGACTTGTGAACTCTATTTAAATGTTTTTTTATTTTGTTCTCAAGACTGTAAGGAATTATTGAAGTTTTTAAGCATCCACACACCTTAAGAGGAACACTCTGGTTTCTGAATGGACAGGAATTGGAGGATGGTAAAGAGAAAAGACCAAAGCTGGAGATCAACTTGGAAGCTCTTGCAGTAAACTTTGTTGAGTCAACCTACTCTATTCTTTCTAGGGTTTCTGTGGTAGACACTGTCATATGCTGTCCAGATCCCACTTTGATGAATAACTTTTTTTTTTTTTTCACATGGGCAGGCACCAGGAATCAAATCCGGGTCTCTGGCATGGCAGGCAAGAACTCTGCTTGCTGAGCCACCGTGGCCCTCCCTTATGAATGATTTTTTACTCCAACTGCTGGAGATGCTATTAGCAGAAGTGGGCTGAGCCCCACCAGGAACAATCTCAGTTGCAGAGAGCTGTGTGGTCCAAGATCAAGCATTTCCTGGGTGGCTCCATCTAATGACTAATTGATGTCGGGGGTTGGCCACATCTGTGTCTGATGCAACTACTCTGAAGTGCCATTCCAAGCCCAGAGCATCATGTGGGCCTGATCAAGGACATTTTGGGGCCGGCATCACAGCTTATCTTTCTCCCTGCTCAATTTTTCTTCCTTCCCCTCTTACAAGATTTGATCTCAAGGACACTTTATTTGTTGCCTAGAGCTGCCATAACAAATTATCACAACCTTGGTGGCTTAAAATGAAGGAAATTTATTGTCTCACTTTTCAGAATGCTAAAAGTATCTAGGTGTTGGAGAGCCATGCTCTCTATCTGAAGAATCCAGGGGAAGATCAATTTTTCCTTGTCTCTTCTAGTTTCTGGTGGTTGACAGCAATCCTTATCTTTCTTTGGTTGGCAACTGCGGCATTCCAGTATCTGTCTCCATTATCACACAGTGCTTCCCTCTATATTTCCTTTGTCTCTGAGTCTATACTCCTTAAAAGGACACCAGTATATTGGATTTATGGCCGCCCTACTCCTCATATGACCTCAACTTAGCTAATTACATCTGCAAAGATGCTATTTCCAAAGAAGATCATATTCTGAGGTTCTGAGTGGAAATGAATTTTCAGGGTACACTATTCGACCCAATACAGGAACTTTTTAATAAACATCCTACACACTAAACTCCAAGTCTGAGTCTACTTTCTAGGGAATCCAATCTATGACAATTTCCTTCAATGTGATGCCACCAGGCAAGACAGGCAAGACAATGTACCTACATAAACACATTGTTCCAATTTTATACCAACTATGGCTAACTTCAGTAGGAGAAGCAGAAGTTCTAAGATACCAATGAATTCGTTTCTTCTGGGAAGTTGTCAAATCTGCCTATCTAAGTAATCTTGACCGTTGAATCAGTATCCATCAGACCAACATGAATTACAACATTGACTGAGTAAAAGATAAATAACTGGAGCTTTCAAAGTTTTCAAAATCATGAAGTTTATATCCATGATGCACACAGATGCATAAACAGCTCTACAACTCCATTACTAACTCTGTGTGGGCAATATTATAATCTCTTTGACAACCTCACAACACTAAGGACTTTGTTTACCATATCAAGTTTATTAACTCAAACTGTTATTGGGTAGGTGCTAGAACTTCTTATTGTTTAAAAACATTGGAAAGTATATTAAAGGCATTTTGTGATCAGCGATATATTTGTAACTTATGTAAGTAACTTATTTACTTGGAATAAACTTACCCTGATTCATGTGAGCTTAGATGAGAGAGCCATGAATCTCGACAGTGATATTCTATCTTCATTTAATGCCATATTTCCCTGAAGTTCTGATAATTTCTAAGTGAAATTTCTCTTTGGGGATACTATTAAGCTGCGCCGGTTTCAAAATGAGAGTTCTTGGGTGAATGAATTTTCTTCCAACAGATTTGTAGAGAAGTGTGCTGTCCAAACGACAAACATGGTTTTCATCTCAGGAGAGTAGAATATGCACCAGAGTTTCCCACTCATTTTGCTGTGAAAGAATTACTAGGGAGCTAAGATACCACAAAGAATTGTGGTATGGTTTTACTTGCTTTAATTAGGTGAGTAGTTTAAGTCAATGCTAACCAGCTTAGTGTTTCCCAAGGAACTCTTTTTCACTGACACATTGGGAAATGATGGCTGAAGTGATGTCTTTTTAGCTGCAGACAAAAAAAAAAAAAAGTTGATTGCTAATTTCATCATGGTCCAGATGTGGAGTCAGCACGGTCGATAGAACAGGAAGTACCTCCAGGAGTAAGTAATGCTTGATTAGATAGAAGCAAATGATTGAAAATGTGTTTTGTAGGATTTTAAAGCTGGAAGTGTTCTAAGAGAGCTTAATTCCAAGCATACAATTTTTTCAGATGTGAAACTGAGATTCAGAATGAAAACCAGAACTTGCCTCTGGTCCCAGAGCAAGATGATGGAAGAGCCAACCATGAGGCAGGAACCTTGTGTGCCTTGTCCATATGCATTGTTTAAATTCATTAACTAGTAAACAATTGAGTGAATGATATAGCTTAAAAATATTTTGTTTAGAAAAGGAGAATCAGAGAGATTATTTGTGAAAATTTGAGAGAAGTGAATTATAGATTAGTAGCTTTTTATACTAGGAAACAAATCCAATAAGAAAAAATTTTCATTAAAAGGTGCTAAGGAGATTTTCAGAAACAGAAAACATCATGAAGTGAGAGTGATGGGTGAATTCCATGAGTAACGGGAAACTAATGCAGAATCTCAGTAACAGTAAAGACCATTCTTTTAAGACATATATTTAATATAATACAGTATGTAATATATTATAGTATAGATTTTAATATTATAGATTTAACATCATATATTTTATCACTTTCATATATTTATATTATAGTTTGCAATTATAGTACTTAAATATTTTCTTTTAAAATATTACAAATATAAAAGAATGTTATATGATGCAATATAAAATCACTAACACTCTTGTATCCTTATTAAATCTTTCATTTTGCCATCTTTATATCATTTTTAACTTTTATTATAGAACATTTTAGCAGAGACAGAACAGCATAATGAGCACACATATACTAATTACCTCTCTTAATTATCAACTCAAGACCAGCCTTGTTGCATTTGTACCCTACCTCCCTGCTCCTTATTACTTTATAGCTAATCCCAGACCTTATATATTTTTGCGATTGTTAACATAACTGCAATATTGTTTCACACTTTTTAATAATATTTTATTAGTATCATCAGACACTGGGTTAATATTCAAATTTCTAGCTTTCTCATAAATATTATTCTTTTTAGAGTTTTTGCTTGAACCATAACCAAAATATGGCCCATATATTGAGAATGACTGCTGTAACTCTAAAGTTCAATCTATAAATTTCCCTCCTTCACTTTTGGCATTTTTCTTTTGCCATGTATCTGTTGAACAAATTGGTTTCTCTGAGAATTTTCCACAGTTTGGAATTTGCTAAGCATGTACCCATTGTGTGTTTAATGTGCCCCTCTGTGCATTGTATGTCCTGTCACTTATTGTATCCTAAGGCTTGAATAGATTCAGGTTTGATTTTTCTTCTTCTTCTTGCTTTTTTTTTCACAACTACTTTATACATATTGCATGGATTTGGATGATTCCCATTTTGTAACACTGGCAACTGTTTGGTGGGAATGTCCAGCTCCATTAGTTCATTGAAGACTGCAAAATAGTGATAATTCTGATATTCCTTTTTCGTTGATGAACTAGTAGACTTTCTCATCTACAGTTTGGCTACCCAGTGATATATTGTATAGGAAGGACAAGATACATACTTGATCTTTTACCTTTATTTAGCTGTCTAGTTAGTTGTTTTTCTAGTAGTTTTCAATAGTGACCAATTTATTTTCTTATGTCTTTTGTTGGAGGGGAACCATTATGAACTGGAGATTAAAATATATTCAATGCATTTCAATACATTCCAGATATTATCTTTCATGATGCTTGAATTGTCTCTTCTTTCACTAACTTTTGTATATATCACTGTAGTAAATTTTTCTTCAAAAAAAAAATTGTCAAAGATCTATTGCCCACCCCAATCAAGATGGTAGCGTTGGAAGCTTCAGGGCTCTATCTGACCACAGAAACTTTGGATAACCAGAAGAACTGGCAGAAACATCTTTCTCAAACTTTCAGGAATCAGTTAGGAGACTGCAGTAACAGGATGAGCACTGAATCAAGAAAAAGGATGCTTAAAAGTAGTAGACTCTCATGGTACCCTGGCCCTGCCTCCTCACCCCTCACCAGTTCAACGTGGAGCCAGCCCTTGCTCCCACTGTGGATCTCTGGTCACGGTTCCAGAGGGAGCAGAGCAATGCTCATGCACATAATGAGAGCATGTATGTCTGGCCCAATCTGTGGTGGTGGCCAAGAAGACTCATTGTCTCAGAACTTTCCCTACATTTAGAAGGCAGATCACAAAGCTCTCTTACAGAACTCTGTGGGAGAATGGTCAATTTGCTACCTGGGGCAGGGGATTGCTTGCTACAGGACTTGCAGTGCAACACCATGAGGAAACTGTTTCTAGGGCAGAAGGGACATTTGGAAGCACATGAACAGGGAAATTGTTAGGACCAAACACAAATACCCAAGATAAGACCCATGCACAAAAAGGACCAGGAAGGCCCAGACAATTTAGCATGGAGCAACACTTTGGGCTCACTGTATGAATATGCCCTGATGAAGAACACTTGCACAGTTCAACCTGCAATAACTGGGAAAGATGTTTTATTTTTTCCTTTTTTATTTTTATTAGCTTCTGACATTCAAGGAAAACTCTTTTATGACACTAGCTGGATATAAGCTTGAAGACAGATGGCTTGGAGTTTAAATTCCATTAAAATATCAACATGTCCAAATTTCAAAAAATGACTAAAAAACATACAAAAAAACGAAAGGGGAAGGTTAAAGCATTAGAAACCATCAGTGAGGTTTATACCTGGGACATTTCAGACAGAACTTTTTTTATAATCTAGTCAAATATTCTTAGAGAACTAAAGGAAAACACAATGTATTGGAGAAAATTAGGAAGATAATAGAGAAACGCAAAGTGAATATCAATATAGAAATGGAAATGATTGAAAAAAACCAAAGAGAACTAAAGACCACAGTAACAAATTTAAAGTTCTCTAAAGGGACTCAACAGCAAATTGGAGATGGCAGAAGAAAGGGCCAGTGAACAAGAAGATAAGACACTTGAAATCATCCATTTTGAGGAACAGGTAGAGGAAAGAATGAAGAAAAGTGAACTGAGCCTGAGGAACTTGTCAGACACCATCAAGGAAACCAGTACACATATTTGGGGAGTACCAGAAGGATAAGAAAGAGAAAGGGACAGAGAGAATATTCAAAGAAATTATGGGTGAAAGCTTCCCACATTTAATGAAAGACATGAATATAAACATTTAGGATGCTCAATGAGCTCCAAAAAGGACAAACCTACACATGCCACGTTATAATGAAACTGTCAAATGCCAAAGATAAAGAATTAGGAAAGTTGCAAGAAATAAGCAATGTACAAGGGACCCTCAATAAGATTAAATGTCATTTTCTCATCAGAAACCATGGAGGCAAGAAGGCAGTGTGAAGACAAATTTAAATTGCTCAGAGTAAATAATTGCCAACAAATAATTCTATATTCGGCCAAACTGTCTTTCAATAATGAGGGAGGGATTAAGACAACAAAAGTTGATAGGTTTTGGACCTACTAGACCAGCCCTACAAGCAATGCTAAAGGGAGTTCTGCAGGTTGAGCAGAAAGGACACTAGACAATTGACCGAAGCCATGGGAAGAAAAAAGATCTCTTAAATATAATAACATAGGGAAATATAAATACCAGTACTACTGTATTTTTGTATTATTGTATTCTCCACTTTTTCTTTCCTACTCCACTTTTTACATTTCTCAAATCCATAAATTGTAATGACAAATCAATGGTTTGGAACTCATAATGTATAAATATGTGATTTGTGACAAGAATTATGTAAAGGTGGAGAGACAGAGGGATATAGGAACGTAGTTTATGTCTGCTGTTGAAGTTGTTGATATCAAAACAAACAAGAGGGTTAAAGATTTTGGATGTGGTAACCACATGTCCCATAGTAACTATAATGAAAATATGAGAGACTATGCAAACTCAGAGTCAGAAATTAGAATACAGGTTACCAGGAATGAGAGACAGGGTCAATAGGGAATTAAAGCAAAATGAGTGTAGGGTTTTTGTTTGGAGTGAAGGAACCATCCTAGTAATGGATGGTGGAGGTTACTGCAACATTGTGACTGCAATTAACCCCACTTCATGGCATATTTGGGAGGGGTTTGGATGAGAAGATTTATGTTGTGTAAATGTTTCATAATTTTAAAAAAGGAAGAATAATAAACTGAATAGATAATGATCCTTAAATGTAATACATGATGCTGGAAGGGGTCTATGAATGGAGGAGAAAAGGCCCAAAAGGATATTACTGAGACATAGAAAAAATGTGAATGTAAAATGCAAACTTTACATCAATGTTAAATTTCTTGAACTTGATTGCTGTGCTTAAAGTGACAAGTGATTATCTTTGTTCGTAGGAAATGTATATGGAAGTATTAAGTGTTCAAAGATTTTGTGTGCAACCTGATCTTCAGAAGATATAGAACTACTAGATGATAGATGATAGATAGATAGGTAGATATAGATAGATAGATGATAGATAGATAGATAGATAGATAGATAGATAGATAGATAGATAGATAGATAGATAG
>PVIY010047890.1:0-17607 GCA_004026745.1 Myrmecophaga tridactyla | reverse complement strand
GCCCCTCGATGCTCCCCACTGCCCCTTGTCCTGTTGTCCAGGACGATGCTTCGCCCTCGGCAGAGACCGCGCTCATCTTACACCGCAGGGGTTTTGACTGCGGCCTCGAGGCCAAGAACTTGGGCTTTAACTGCACCACCAGCCAAGGCAGGGTGAGCAGGGCCGGGGGTGAGCGGGGGCGGGGAAGGCTGGGATGAGGGCGAAAGAGAAGCTGCCGAGCCTGGTGAGGGTGCAGGTGAGGTGCGCATAGCTCGAGGATGTCTGTCCCAGGACAGAGCCTGGCTAATGAGCAAGATGGAAAACACCAGAAACAAAACACTAAAACCGTCGTGGCACTGATTGTCGACCTGCCCGTCTCTGTGTGTCTGTGCACACGTATCTGTGTAACTACTCCTGCCGACACTCGTGCCACCTGGTTCTGTCCATCCCTGCACATGTTAGGGCCTCTGCTGGGCATGGCCAGCCGAGACATGGTCCCTGCCCTCGAGCAGCTCGCGGTTTAGTGCGAGGTCCTTGGGGCAGGCTTTGGGGTGCAGTGAACCCCATGATTGCACGCAGACTCGTGTGTGCACGCGCGTGTGGGCGTGCCACCACGGCTTCTTAGCGAGGACACAGGTTACTTGGGTGCAGCACTGCTTGCCCAGCGGCCCTGCTCCTTTTCTCCTCTGTCCAGGTGGCCCTGGGGAGCCTTTTCCACGGCTTGGACGTGGGATTCCTGCAGCCCACCTCCTTGACACTGCTCTACCCGCTGGCCTCGCCCTCCAACAGCACTGACGTCCACGTGGCACCCATGGAGCTGGCCGCCTTCCGCCTCCGCCTGGGCTAGGCCTGCGCGGCCTGAGAAGGGTCATCCCACAGGCGCCTTCTAACCTGAGACTGGGCTGCACCAGCCCCTGGGACTCGATCGCTTCAGAACTGTGACAGACTGGGCTTGCCCTGGCTTTCTGTTTATTGTTGCTTCTGTGTCTGGGGCCACCCACAGCCTGCGTCGGAATCTCAGGGCAGAGCTGGTGAGGGCAGGGAGAGGAGGCCTTGATCAGCCTGGGCGGTGCCGGACCGTGCTTTGGGGCAGTGAGGGCTGCCCAGGGACCGCAGGGCTCAGCCCCCTCCTTTCTGCAAAGTGGAATGTAGGAGCAGCAGGAGGAGAGTGGGTGGTAGCCGTGTCGGGTTCTCTGAAATGGGGCGCAGGCTCTAGGGGCGCCCATGGCCCTGGGGGTGCTGCTTGCCCTGGTGTGACAAGCCAGGCCCCAGGGGCCCCGGGGTCAGGGCCGGGCACCCTGAGCGGCAGTGGGGGAGAAGGAATCTCTGTCACCAGCCGCTTTTTGTGATGGTCTCTCTGTCCGCACCCTGGGTCGCAGTGAAGCAGAAGGGACTCAGGACTAGGGACTGTCGTGGCCAGAGGTCAGAGGGCTCCTCAGCCGTCCCCATTCAGACCGCGCACTTAGCCTGGGTATTGATTTGTGAGGTGAGGTGGCAGGGTCCGCAGTCCCCCTCCGCCTCGCCTGACCTCTCCCTGCTTCCTTGCACTGTCCGGGGAGTCCCTGCCCGGCCTGGCCCGGCTCCGCGTGTCTGGGCACGAGACAGCTGTCCGTGGGCTGTGTGGACCAGCCAGGGAGGCGGCCTCCGTTCCAGCCTCGGTTAAATAGAGAAACGTTTATGAAAATTCCATCCCTTATTAAAACTCTTTTGTCAGTTAAGACTAGAAAAATATATCCTGATTTAGATTAAGGTTTCCAGCGGAAAGTAGCAGCTACTGGCACCTTAAAGGACTTGGGCACCAAGCAGGAGGCAGGCAAGGGCTTTGTGTTGCCCAGCGCTGCCCTGGCACTGCTGACCCGTGACGTGCCCTGGAGAGAGCAGGGACAGTCACGCTGTCATCGTTTGCAGTTTGTGAACGGCCCACCTGGAAAGCCTAGGACAGGCAGCTGGAGATCACCCTCTGAGCTGACCGAGTGAAGTACATATCATGTTCTATGAAGATTTTGGTTCTCCCCAAATCAGCCCATAAATTCAATGTAATTCCAATGGGATTGGATGCTTTTTGGAATTTGACAAGTTCCAGAGTTCATTTGGAAGAATAAATGTGTGAGAATACTAAGAAAATTTTGAATGATTATCCTGAGTCAGGTATAGGAGAAGGTAAAGATTTCCGATAAGAACGAAAAGCTTCCAGGAGTTAAATCAGTGTGGTACTGGAGTAGGGGTAGACAGACAGACAGACGGATGCCGGGTCTGTGAGAATTCAGTGTATAGGATAAAAGTATTTCAGATGGGGAAAAGTAGATTATTTAGTAAGTAGTAGAATGGAGGTGTTGGCTATCAAAGTGATCATTAACTCTACCTCAGTTTCCACAAAAAATTCCAGGTAGAAAGAAAAAAACTACAAAATTACTTAATACAGGATATCTTTATATCCTCTGGTGCGGGGGTCTGACTGAGACACAGAACATAGACAGACACAAGGGAAAAGTAACATAAGGGTAAAGTCTTTTTTACCACAAAAAAATATAGAAAGCTTCTGTATGATGGAAAACATCAAGGTTAGAAAACACAGATGACAGATTTGGAGAAACCATCTGCAGCCCGTGAAAAGAGCCGATGATTGCAATCAGCGTAGAAAAGCTTGCTTTGGGGTCCTCAGAGAAAGTCCCTGCCTGCCAGGAGCGGCCTGAGGAGCCGGGTGGCGCGGCTGGGCAGTGACTGCCTGCGTCAGGGCTGGGGGCTGCAGGTTAGCCGGCCCCCGGGTGAGGTCCGCACAGGCCCAGTACCGCAGCGTGTTGCATCGCCTGGGCTTGGGTCGTCTTGGCGCTCATATAAGCGCAGCACGATTCTCGACATCTAAAGCCCGTTTCCCCAGCCGTGAAGTGGGGACAGCAAAATCTGTACCATAGGGGAAGTCAGATTATCGATGTGAAGGGCTTGGTACAGATAGGAGACCAATGAATATGAGCTGTTATATGGCAGCGGGTGTTCTTTGCTAATCTAATGCAATTTGGAATTAAATGATGGGGGAGTCCGTGGCCCTCTAGGACTTTAGCAGACCGTAGGATGTTCTTTTTGGACATCTTAGGTGTGTGGTAGAATGAGCCCTCTGCCGTGAGCCAGTGTTGCCCAATTGGACACCCTGGCCTCTGAGCGCCTCCTAAGGCACGAGGCTCGCAGCGGAGGCCGAGTAGCAGAGCTGGTGGCTGAAAGCACGGGTTCCTGGCCTGGCTGACCAGGGCTGTCCCTTCAGCCTGGATGCTGGGGTGACGACTCGTGGAGCGGTCATGGCTGCTCTGAGACAAGCATGTAGCACGTGCAAGAAACAGAATCTTGTTTCTGTAGGTAGAGTATGAAAAGGCTGATGCCTGGGCACAGCTTCCTCAGCCACTCTCTGGATGTGGACTCCAAGGAAGCTCTCCGGGTGATTCTTTGGCACACACAATTTGTAAATCTATTATTTTGAGAAAACCAGGAACTCTTTACCAGGGAACTCTGGCACCCAAATCTTGCAGTTCCCAGGAGTTATAATCAAAGCTGAAACCAAGAGGCAACACGTGCAACTTCCGTAATGAAAAAAGAATTCTTTCCCACGCTGCAGCCCTCCATCTATGCACAGCTATCAGGTGTCCATCGAGGAGGAAGGGCAGTGGGGCCAGTGGCACCCACTAAGCCCAGTTCTCCTGGCCAGGTTCCCCTCTGACTTGGCCGGACCTGGGGTAGAGCCAGGAACACACATAGACAATGACGTCCCTAACCCCGG
The DNA here is from genome assembly GCA_004026745.1 of Myrmecophaga tridactyla. NCBI lineage: Eukaryota > Metazoa > Chordata > Mammalia > Pilosa > Myrmecophagidae > Myrmecophaga > Myrmecophaga tridactyla. The sequence continues at coordinate 13,862 of PVIY010047890.1, read as the reverse complement.
GGTGAGCCTGAACCCACCTGCTACCTGCTGTGGGGAGCTAAGCCTCTGCACCCAGCGGGAATATCGGGCTTGGGGCATCAGCATCAGGAGCCCACAGCCGGGCAGGAGAACCACACAGCCGGCTGCGGGCAAACATCACAAAATACAAGCAACCTAAAACGATACGTTAGAAAGTAGATGTGTATGTTTAAAACACGTATTTAAAAACACAGAGATGGTGAAGGTCAAAGGAGCAGGGTTGGAGGAGGGAGGGGAGGGGAAGAGGAGGCAGAACTGAATTGCTCTCAAAATGTGAAATGCAAGATTTTTGAAGTTGACATGAAGGGGTCCGTCCCCTGAGTGGGCAGCTGTGTCTTTGCTGTTCTTTGTACTATTATATAAGTATAGAAATGTAATTTCGAAAAATTAGAAAAGCAATTTTAATCTAATCTATAATTAATGCAATTATAATGGTTGCATTAATTATAATTAAAGGAAAAAAGAAAGACAGTGAGGGGATGAAGGAGGGAAAAAGGAAGAAAATGCTGGATTCTGATGGGTCCTGGGTGCTCACTTGACAGCTGTTAGGAGGGAGCGTCAGACCTCAGGGTGGCCAGGCCTCTCCTGGCCACTCTGATTCGCTGTCATTAGTGAGACTTTTGGTTCCCAACCCAGCAGAAGCCAAAGGCAGCGTGCAAGGAGGCTGTGCGGCACCCCCGGTCACAGACTTAGCGTGTTAATGATGGTGATGGCACTTACTGCCTGGGGATGGTTGCTTTGGGTTTCACGGGAGAAACTCTTTGTAGAAAAAATGCACTCAAGTGTTTAGGGGTTGTTCTAGTTTGCTAGCTGCTGGAATGCAATATACTGAAAACAGGAGGCTTTTAAAAGGGGGAATTTAATAAGTTGCTAGTTTACAGTTCTAAGGCTGAGAAAATGTCCCAATTAAAATAAGTCTATAGAAATGTCCAATCTAAGGCATCCAGGGAAAGATGCCTTGGTTCAAGAAGGCCGTTGAAGTTCAGAGTTTCACTTTCAAGTGGAAAGGCACATGGCGAACACAGAGCTTCTCTCTCAGCTGGAAGAGCACGTGGCGAGCACAAGGTCATCTGCTAGCTTCCTCTCCTGGTTTCTTGTTTCATGAAACTCTCTGGGAGGCGTTTTCCTTCTTCATCTCCAAAAGTCACTGGCTGGTGGACTCTCTGCTTCTTGTGGCTATGTCGTTCTGCTCTCAGAATCTTCCACATTCTCCAAAATGTTTCCTTTTTTATAGAATTACAGTAAACTAATCAAGACCAACCTGAATGGGTGGAGACACATCTCCCCTGGTCCAGTTTAACAACCACTCTTAATTGAGTCACATCTCCAGGGGGGTGATCTAATTACAGTTTCAAACAATACTGAATAGGGATTAGAAGAAACGGCTGCCTTTGCAAAATGGGATTAGGATTAAAACGTGGCTTTTCTAGGGTACACACATCCTTTCAAACCGGTACAGGGGTGATGGGGCGTCAATCAGCAACTTAATCTCAAATGGTTCAAAGAAAAAAGTTATTTGTATTTTACGTCTGACTGTTCTGTGTTTCTAATTGTTCTAAAAATTATCTTATTAAAAAAATATCTACTCTATTGCCTCAGATCAAACAGGTTCTCTAGGGAGCCTCAGGCTCATAACCCAGACCCACTGGCCGAATCTGACCTGACCTTTAGGGTGTCCAGTCGTTGGCACCAGCCTCGACTGCTGTCACTCCCCTCTGGTTAACAAAGCCCAGCAGTGAGGCAGTGAGGTCAGTCCAGAGCCCTGAGTTGTGTCACTCTTGGTTTATTTGACCATGAGCAAGTCTTCTCACCTCTGTGAACTTCTGATTTCTTCTTTGTAAAATGAGAAAAATAACCTTTACCCTTTCTATCTCACCAGGAAAAGGTTTTGTAAAACATCAAGCACTTTGTGAAAATCTTTTCATCTTTGTAGTCTAAAGGTACAAGAAAGGATCAGTGTTTGTTAAATGCCCAGAAACTTTCATTTTAAACCATTTAAAACTACAGACTTACTGGTATATGTGAAATTTCTGTAATCCCTCTCCTGCAAAAGTTTGTTTTCAGATTAGAAACAAGACAATTCTTCAAAACGTACCACACCCGGGCCTGCCTTAAGTGGATTGCTCTGAATTTCATTTATCCATTTCTCTGTGACTAACCTCAAACTCCTTTTCTCTTCAATTGTTTTCTTTGTTTCGCTTCACCTTCTTTTTTGCAAACAGCCTGCATTCGTAACCAAGAAATTAGGAACAAATAAGTATGATGACTGAATCTTTATATAGATGCCTTTTCCTTATTTTCTGTTCTATTCTATTCTATTATAGAATAGCCAGAAAAAGAAATACCTGAATCCTGAACTGTAACCCACCTGCCTTGATCTTTAGCAATGATAGTAGAACTATGTAACCTTTATCTTGTGAATGTAAAAACCTTCTGATTGGCCCCACTTGTACCCCCTTATCCTGTCTTTCAACTCCAGAGTCTTATGATCACAAAAGACAGCCTGTAATGTTTATTAATGAAGTAACTTGAGTCAGCTCAGAGCTACCGTGCCCTAATTCCTAAACTATCCTGCTAGACAAAGCTAGAGCTAACCAAAATTGGCCACACGACATGCACGGTAGCTTAAACTTTAACCTGTAAGTGCCCTATACCTCATTATAACACTAAAAACCACTCCATCATCACATTAAAGCCGCCACTTTCTTACACAGGTTCTGTGGCTAAGCTGGGATCAGTCTGTGCGTGCTCAATAATCAGATCACCTCTAACTTCATCATCTTGGTCCGTTGTTCTCATCCTAAAACCTGCCCACTTTTTGATACTATAAAACCATCAGAATTAGTGCAGTTCAGGGAGACAGAGTCTGTGCCTACAGGCTGTCTGATCTTGCTTCAGGTAGCAACAAGCTTTCTCCCTTTGAAACCCTGGTGTCACAGGTTGGCTGTTAGCACACATCAGGCCGAGACCCCATGTTTGATGGATAACAATTGGACGACTGTGCTGGTTTGAAATGTTTATGTCCCCTAGAAAAGCCATGTTTTAATCCTAATCCATTTTGTAAAGGCAGCCATTTCTTCTAATCCCTAGTCAGCGTTGTATGTTTGAAACTGTAATTAGATCATCTCCCTGGAGATGTGATTTAATCAAGAGTGGTTGTTAAACTGGGTTAGCTGGAGGCATGTCTCCACCCATTTAGGTGGGTCTTGATTAGTTTACTAGAGTCCTATAAAAGAGGAAACATTTTGGAGAATGAGAGATTCAGAGAGAGCAGAGAATGACATAGTCACAAGAAGCAGAGAGCCCACAAGCCAGCGACCTTTGGAGATGAAGAAGGAAAATGCCTCCCAGGGAGCTTCATGAAACTGGAAGCCAGGAGAGAAAGCTAGTGGATGACGCCATGTTTACCATGTGCCCTTCCAGCTGAGAGAGAAGTCCTGACTGTTTGCCATGTGCCTTCTCACTTGAGAGAGAAACCCTGAACTTCATCGGCCTTCTTGAACCAAGGTCTCTTTCCCTGGATGCCTTAGATTGGACATTTCTATGGACTTGTTTAAGTGGGACATTTTCTTGGCCTTAGAACTGTACACTAGCAACTCATTAAATTCCCCTTGTTAAAAGCCTTCCGTTTTCAGTATATTGCATTCTAGCAGCTGGCAAACTAGAGCAACGACCCAGATGGGACATAAGGAATAAGGAGTCCTAGTGACTAAAGTTCTGGAGCTCCGGCAGGACAGACAAGCCTGGTCGAGGCTTTTGCAGATAGTCTAGGGGCTTAGTGGCCGCAGTTCTCCTCCCTGCCAGTGCCCCATCGGTGCCTTGAAGCTTCAAAAGGAGAAACAGTTCCGGAGTTCCCATCCGACATCTGAACAGGGGCGGGGGGCAACCAGGTGGAAGTGGGTCGGGAAGTTAGTATAGGGGTTCGAAGCCCCTGGACCTGACTCAAGGCCGCAAATCCCACTTCCAGAACGATGTCCCTAATTTGGCCTGTGCACCTTTCTGTTTTCTGGGTACCTTTCTGTATGGGGCCCAAGGCCCTGGCCTGAGTCTGTCAAGTATATTAATATATATATATTAAATAATCTAATAATTAATATTTAATGACATTTAGAGTTTAAATTGTTGATTGTTTAAATTGTTGATTGGTGTGTCATTGCATTTATATTATTCAGGTGTCCCTAATTGATTACCGATCACTAAAATTCTTTTAAAATGGGAAATCCTAATAGCATTCCTGAATGTAGCCCTTTGGGCTGTAGTTTGATAAATGTGAAAGAACTTAGTTAGGAGCCTATGAAAAGACAAAAGAGTGGTTTGTTTCTGTAACAGTCTGACCTCAATATGCCTTAAGATCAGGGGAGAAATGGCCTGCAAATGGTTCTGTAGAAAAGAGCTCTGTATTACAGCTAGAGTTGTTTTGCAAAGGAGAACAGAAATGAGATGAGATTATGTATCTTCGCTCCTTTATCTCTCTCAGCAATCAACATTGATGAGAAAATGTAAAATTTTACCTATGAAAATATGAATTTTCTTTTACCTAGGAAAAGAGAAATGTCCTTCCTGACCCAAATCTAGCGGCCCCCCTAGTGCCTTTATTAATTCCACCTGGACCCTATATCAGCCCACCCCCCAGAGAAGGAAGCTCCCCTACCTCGTCCCCCTTTGTATCCTCCTTTATCAGGTTTAAAAGAGCTTGAGATAAGAATAGCCTCCCCTCCCATACCCGCAGGATGGCCCATTCCTCCAGGGCACTCTCCAAGAGCAGCAGCTGAGCCAAATTCCACCCCTTCCGCAAGGGCTGTAGGAGCAAACCAACAGGAAGGCCCGAGAAGATTTGTACCTGTGCATACCACATCCTCCACATCAGACTTACGTAACTGGGAAAATAATATCCCTCAATAGAGAAGAAAATGGAACGCTTAATTGCTTCAATATTAGCAACCTAAAACCCAAATTGGGCTGATATTCAGGCCTCATTAAATACCTTAATAACTGGAGAAGAACAGCGAATGGTGTTTTAGTTTGCTAAAGCTGCCAGAATGCAACAGAACAGAGAAGGATCAGCTTTTAACATGGGGATTTATTTAGTTAAAATCGTATAGTTCTTCAGAGGAAAGGCAGCTAGCTTTCGTCTGAGTTTCCCTGTCCCATGGGAAGGCCTAGGGTGACGTCTGCTGGCTTCTCTCCTGGCTTCTGGGTTCCAATGGCTTCCCCAGGGCGATTCCTTTCTGCATCTCCAAACACTGGGCTTAGCTGAGGTGTGCTGAGCTGCTGAACTCTCTCCTGACCTCTCTCTCTCAAGCCTCCAGCTACTTGGATTACACCGCACTCACTGTAGACGGCACTCCCCTCAGCCCGCCACTGATGTACTCAGCCACGGACGGGCTTCACATGCTGGTCGCTTAAGTCCACAGCAGCAGGGCCTTATCACCTGGCCAAGTGGACCCCTGAGCCTGACTACCACAAGGGGTGTTAGAAAAGGCAAAGCAGGAAGCAGGTAAGAAACCAGGAGAAAATCCTGGCAACCCAGTTTGTGTGGGAGCAAACGTAGCACTTCCAGTGAAGGATCCTGAGTGGAATCCAGATGAGCTCTGAGTGGGCTAAATTAGAGCATTAAAAAGGATGTCCTGGTGCAGGTTTGCAGAAAGATGTTGCTAAACCTATAAACTTACAAAAAAATTAACGAAACAATACAAGAATCAAAGGAAAATCCTTCAGCTTTCCTTGAAAGCATTTGTAACTACTTACCAGCAATACACTGATATGTAGCAGAAAAGTCCAGAGAATGCCAACGATCTAAACATAACCTTTGCTATTCACAGTTTTCCTGATAGAAGGAGAGAGCTACAGAAAATAGACAGAGGGCTAAGATTCCCTATCCCTGATTGGTTGAGATCACCTTTAAAGTTTATTACAACAGAGACCAAGTTTTAAAAGACCAAGTTCAAAAGGCACTCCCGGGGTTCTGATGAACCAAGGATGAGCAGAAAGGTAAGACACCCAGGGCCCCTTGAGGGATAGGAAAAATTGTTTAAAAATAAAAAACCAGGGCGGGCAATGGTGGACCAGTGGCAGAGTTCTCGCCTGCCATGCTGGAGACCCGGGTTCCTAGTGCCTTCCCATGCAAAAAGAAAATTAAAAACCAACCAGTGTGCATACTGCAAAAAAGAAGGGCTCTAGAAGAGGGCCTGCCCTATTGCCCCCAGGGAAAATAAAAGGGGGAGCTAGGCGCTCCAAGTTCCAGAGGCCCCCAAGGAAACAATGCAGCCGAGGGCGCCCTGGAAGGAAGGGGCCCAGGGGCTCTGCTGAAAGAAACAGCACTGCTCTCGGCCTCCCGCCAGGAGCTCGGGTGACAGTGCAGGTGGGAAAAGACTTTCTTATCAACACAGCAGAGTAAATTAGAGCCTAACACGATTTCCAACTGATCAGCTATTACATCAGGGGTGCCTGTTAAAAATGCAAAGAAACCCTTTCTACAGCCACTATACTGCCTAATTAAAACAAACATTTAAATCATAGCTTCCTGTAACATCGCTAAAATGTCCAATTCCCTTGCTAAGGAAAAAAACCTGCTAAGCAAGTTAGATGCCCACATAAATTTTTCTCCAGAAAACCTGTGCATTGCAAGTGGCACTGCTGCTTGCTAAGATAGATAAGCAGATACCCCCATCCCAGAAGAGATATCTTTTTTACTTTAAAAAAAAAATTTTTATTGCTAAAACAACATACAAGCACATACATTCCTAACATACAAACATTCCATACATGGTATACAATCAAATGCTCGTGCAGCGGTCACATTTGTTCCTAAACTTTATTATTTCTATGTTCTGAGGTGCTTTGCTCTTTATGTGTAAACTCACGACTCCCCAGAACTTTGGGTGTCTGTGTGACACACCTGAGACTCGAAGTTAGACTTCTACAGTGCTAAAGAAGCTAGAGAGGCAGCATTAATTCTAAAAAATCATTCCATATAACACCTGTAAAAGAAGCTAAAGAAAGAATCAGACTTAGTTGAAAAGGTGAATGGGGCTAATCTAACTAAAGATTAAGGTGAAGCAGATTACAAGGGTAAAAAGTAATATCTGTATTTTACGACTTGCATTTCTATGAAGGACCAAAAAGGAGTAATTTATTGTAGAGAAAAATGTTAAATTTTCTATAGCACACAACTCAGCTTTATTTAACATATAATTGAAAGTAGGAGATAAGACCTTAGTATTCTGTACAGGTTAATGTAATAACCTGATACATTTTAGAGTGTTTTAGATATAAAATAAAAAATATTTTCAAGATCCCTTGAGGGACTGGAGAAGGAAAGCAAGAAACTATTAAACCTTCCCACCTGGGGGAATTCCTGTTATTCTCTCTCCCGATTTACTAAAACTGTAACCAACAAACGGTGCAAGTTCTAAATCCACTCCTTTTTGGAAAACATAAATTATCCCCACTTAAACTTCTAAAAGGGAGACCCATGAAAATAAACTCCAGAATACATGAGCCCTAGCTCATGAAAAGGAAATAAACTAATAAGCCAGGCCCTTGATTTTGAGGCTTGCACTTAGGAAACTTATTTCCATCGTGACAAAACTAAGCCCAATTATAATTAATGCCTGAGAGTCGCTCTGGCAAACCTCCTTGTTACCAGATGTGCAAATGAAGTCACTACCTCCCCTTCACGGGGCGTGGCTCTCAGGGCTAAGTCTTCCTGGAACCATAGGATTAACAATGCTTTCTTAATAAAAAATGGAAAAAGCAATAAAGTTTCAATAGCCAAGAGATTTCAAATAGAGTCAGGAGGTTATTCTGGAGGTTACTCTTCATGCAGCCCTCAGCCAGATACCGCCAACAGTGGGGTCCTGAAAAACTAAGGAACACCCCAGGTTCTATCTAAAAATCTGTTAAAAATTATTTCCCCAAGGCAGCATAATTATACGTCATCTAATAATAATCTTTCTACACTTTCTATTTAAACCTGTAAATTTCAAATTACTTGTTAAGTTTGTTTTTCAGAAACATAAAGCCTCTGGATTGTTTCTACGCCAAGTAAGTCCCAAACCCAGGGGTACTGGTATCTCCAAAACTATCAACCGGTTTCATTCCTCTACCTGAGAAGGCTGACGTCCCTTTTCACCATGAAGAAGTCAGTGTGATCGTAGCTTGGATATCCCTCCAAACAGGAGGGAGGAGTTACAACCAGAAATTAGGAACTAACAAATAATTGTTATGATTGAATCATTATATAGATGCTTTTTTTCCTTACTTTCTAGTATCTCATAGAGTAGCAAGACAAAGAAGTATCTGAAATTACTGAGTTGTAACCCCTGCCTTGATCTTTCATAATGATTGTGTAACCACACTTTATCTTGTGATTGGCCCCACTTGTATCTGTTTTTCAACTCTTGTGACCACTAAAGAAAGCCCCTAATGTTTATTAATGAAGGAATTTGAGCCAGCTCAGAAATAACCCCAATTCCTAAACTATCCTGCTAGACAAAGCTAGAGCACCTGACGTGCATGGCAGCTAAAACTTCACCCTATAAATGACCTATACCTCAAGACACTAAAACTCGTGCCTGTCATTATGCTAAGGCCATTTTCTTCCGTACGTCCTGTGACTGACTGTGTAATCAATCTGTGCATGATCAATAATTAGATCATCTCCAAGGTCATCTGAAGCCATTATATTCATTATCCTAAAACCTGCATCTTTTTCTGATACCGTAAAGCTACCAGAGGTGCTGCAGCTCAGGAAGATAGATTTTAGGTTGACAGGCTGTCTGATCTGCTTCATGTAGCAAGAAGCTTATTCTTCCTCCGAAACCCCGTGTCGTGGATGGGCTGTTTTGGGCGTCGGCGGAGAACCTCGTATTGGATCAGTAACACAGCAGGGCTTCCTTTGGGCAAGTAACCATCATCCTCCAGATAAAGCAGCCTTTCACCTAGCAATTCCCTTCTCCCCAAGATGCACCCTTTTCTGTCACCTCCCAGGATCTCCACTTCTTTCAGGTGCCATGGACAGGGCTGCCCTACGGCCACTTCCTGGCACGCCGGGGAATTCTTGTTGCTTCACAGCCGAAGGAACCCCCAATCCTAAGAGGGCAGAGAGGGTGGCCGCAAATGTAGGAAAGTTTCCACTCTGCTCTGGGCATCTTAGAACCCCCTTACCAGCCCTTTCACGCTGCTGCTGGGGTTCCTCCCTTGCCCAGCAAGCGCCGCCAATAAGAGGGTGGCAGTTCCTTTCAAAATACACCTGTCACCCCAACTTTCTCAACAGGGAAGGTCGCTACCATTTCTCGAGCTCGCACCATCACGTGTTGGGTTCTGTCAGGCACGTTCACATAGTCTTACCCGATCCCTACACAACCCATCTCAGCGATGCGGAAGCCGGGCAGAGGGTTTGAGGTGCTCAGCCTGCCCGTGGGCACAACTGGGGCCTTTCTTTGCTGGAGCCCACAGTCCTGGCTGCAGCCCACCTAATGGGCCCCATTCAGGAGGCCTGAGAAGGAACAGCAATAACTTAAACTTTTTACCCACAATGCTTTATTCTCCATAATGATGTACACACCCGTATTTATATAAGCCCAAGTCCCCAGCACCTGAAAAAGCAAACCGGCCCAAGGGCTGGAGCAGGGCCCTGAGTGCACTAGCAATGGGTGGGGCATATCCATTCCCACAGCCCAGGGCTCCGCTGAGCAGGTGGGAGACGTCCAGGGTGAGAAAAGGCGAGGGTTCCCGGGCTGTCTGCTCTCTGGGCTGAGCCCACCAGGGAGCCCAGGCTGGAAAGCTGAAGGCTGAGTCCCCTCTGGCCTGGGCAGGGCCATGCCAGGGCTGCCCGCGGGGCTCAGAGCGTCAGTCCGCGCTCCTGGAACAGCTGCTTCAGAGCCTCTTCCAGCTGCTGGTTGGTTCCCTGGAGCCCCTTCACCACCTGCGCTGCCCACTCGAAGTATTCCTGAACTCGACATTCCGACCATCCTGCACAGACGTGGACAGAAGCCTGCTCAGGTGGCATCAGGGACACCACCGGCTCCTGCCCCCTCCTGGAGGACCTGGGTGCAGGGCCGTGCAGTGGGTTCCCCATGGAATGATTAGTTCCTTCGCCCGGCTATTTGCTTCCACCTTATGAAAGGTGAAGGAGAGAGGCGACAGAGGGTTACTTTGGAGACCAGCAGAGTCTGTTTGTTTGTTTTTTTCAGGGGAACTGACCAACTTGTGCTTCCAGAAGGCGGCCGTCCCTCCCCTTTCCTCAGAGCAGGTGGGGGATCATACCCTTTGGGGTGCAACGATTCAGGTCCCTCAGATTGTACAGCTTGTCGGCCAGCTTCACCAGCTTGGCCCCGGGGCTGCTGCGTGGCGCCTGCTCCACCTGCCGGCGCTTCCTCTCCAGCTTGGGCAGGGTCTTGTCATCTGTCACCTCCTCCACCAGGTGCCGCACCTGTGCCCCGAAGTGCTGCTCCACCTCTTCCAGGGTGGTGTCTGTGTCCTCCACCGTGTCGTGGAGCAGGGCTGCCTGGGGACAGGGCCCTCAGCCCTGTGACACCAGCCGAGTGGGGCCCCTGACCCAGCCCCAGCCCCCTGGCCGCGGGAGTGGTTACCTGTAACACCGCAAGGTCGGTGATGCCCGCCTCGTGCGCCAGGATCCGAGCCACCCCTGAGCGGGCAAAGCAGGGCGAAGTCAGACCCGGGGGAGCCGCGGGTGGGATCCGCACCGAGCCGGGGCGCTCCCTTACCTTCCGCTCCGGAGGCCAGCCGGGAAGGGCGCAGCCACCCGGGCGCGCCGGGCCGCGCTGAGGCCAAACGGTCCGGGCTACCAGCGGCGCGGACCCCGCGCCCGCCCCCGCGGTCCCCACCTCCACACCCCCCGCGGGCGCGCACCCAGCGGGTGGTTGATGTAGGGCGTCCCCTCCGGGTCCTGCCGCCGCTGCTGCCGGTGCTTGCGCGCCGCGAAGTCCGCCGCGTCCAGCAGCCGCGCCGCCTCGGAGGCCATGCCGGGCCGGGCCGGAGCCGGGGTGAGCCGGGTTAGCCGGGCGGGGTCGTCTACACCGCCCCCTGGCGCCGCGGAGGCTCTGAGCCGGGGAGCCCGCGGGTCGTCTACACCGCTCTCCGCCTCCGGCGCCGCGGAGGCCTGAGCCCGGTTAGCCGGGCGGGTCGTCTACACCGCCTCCTGGCGCCGCGGAGGCTCTGAGCCGGGTTAGCCCGGCCCTTTGTCTACACCGCCCTTCACCACACCCACCCACAACCACCCCTGGTATCTGGGGGAAGGGCACCTCTCCTGGTCAGAGGTGTCTGAGTCTGAGATGGCTTCTTCCAGGAAAGGCCTCTGTGCCCTTGAAAAGACAATCTTCCACCTGTCAGTGCCCTGGGAGCTCTCCAGGTGCCCTCACCAAGGTTCTCCGGGTAGGATAGGTCTGGGTGCAGCCGGCACAGGAGCGTCATCTTGGCCCCAGACATCCTGGGCCGTGCCTACTTGGTAACTGGATCCAACCCCGGGCGCCCCCCACCCCCCAACTTCAGATGTGGGGTCCCGGCCAGCCGAGATGACCTGTGGAAACTGTCCTCTTTGCTCTCTGGGATGGAACTTGCTTTGCTTTCTTGTGCTGTGCATCTCTGGCTTCAGCCCCCAGGCACCTGCTGGGGTCCCCTGGGGAGTCAAGTGTCATCACTGGAGTCCTGGGAGCATGATGTTGTCAGGCTGGGGAAGGCACTGCGACAACACCCGATGCCGCTGGCTGCTGGCCTCGGGCCTTCTGGAGAAATGCCCTGTCTCAGTGGACACCCGCTATGAGATATCGGGGGTAAGAGAGACCTGCAGACCCCCAGAGAGGGATTGGCTAGTTGCTAAGGATATTCCAGCCCGACAGATAGCTTTTGTGCTTTGATTAGCAGCTGGGCAGGTGCGGGTTCAGGGGAAAATGAACAAAAAGGGACTCACCTTTGCTTTTCAGTTAGACTTATTGGTTGCCACGTAGCAGAAGTTTGGGAGGGAGGCTGCAAACACTGGACCTGAGGTCCCTGGGGCCTTAAATGGACCGGTCAGGATTCCCAGTGCTTTCACGGCAGCTTGGAAGTTGGAGAGTGGGTGAAGAGAGAGCCATTTAATCCTAAATGCTCATCTGGTCTTTGGACTGATGGCTCAAATTTTCTCTCATCCTCATTCTGTGCTCTTGTCCTCTGAGACTTTTGCCCTTCAGCTCAGAAACCCTTAGCTTGGAGCCACAGCTCCCATGTTTTCCAACAGGAGATAGCAACTCAGTCCTCCCCCCACTCTCCCAAGGCCTGTGCCAGAGAATCTTCGGGTTTGTGCTAATAATGTCTGGAGGCCTCAGGTCTTTGCTTTTTATTTCCTTACTGTCTGCAGCCATGGCTTAGAAAAAGAAATGTTGGGGTTCCTAGGAGCAGGGATGAGGTGGAGGTGACCTCCCATGGGCTTTCAGGAGACAAGGCCAGGCCCCCTGTTAACGAGCCTGTCGGCGGGGCTACTGCTTCTCTTCAGCTGGGTGACTCTTGCCCAGCCCAGCAATCCCTCAGGTACAGCACTTCCTGCCCCCCCACCACGACCCCCCAACCCCTGTGTCCCTTACTCTCTCTGCAGGCTGATTGGGCTACACTGGGAGCTGGAGGGCAGGGGAGGACAGGCGCTCCTGGGATTGGCCAAGCCCTTTCCTGCTCCTGCAGGCGCGGGTGGGCCGTGGACTGGCCACCCTTGCTGTCTCTAGCCCCCCTGCCCTTCCTCCAGCACTGGCCCACCACCCCCACCTGTGCCAGACCACCCGGGACGCTGACGGCCGCCACCACCCCGGGTTCTTCTGTCCTCGGCTGTCTGACCCGCCCGAGGAGGCCTACTGCTGCCGTCCGCAGGCCGCAGGGCGCTCCTGCTGCACCCGGGCTGAGTTCGAGGCCCGGCACCAGGTCAACCTGTCCGCCCTGCCGCCGCCGCCCGTCCTCAGGTGAGAGCCCGAGGCGGGGGGTGGGGAGCAGGTGGGGTGTAGACGACCCCGCCAGGTTAACCCGGCTCAGAGCCTCCGCGGCGCTGGTGGGCGGTGTAGACGACCCACCGGGCTGACCGGGCTCAGGGCCTCTCGGGTGTCCCAGGGCTGCGGGCTCTGTTCCTAAAACCCGGCGTGGGGGCGGGGTCTGCAGACGGGAGGGAAGGACAGACAGAAAACCGCGTGAGCACGCGGTAAGCGGTTCTGTGGGGCAGATAACGGAGCCACCGCGGGTGCTGGGGGCGTGTCGGGCTGAGAGGGTCCTGTAGTTCGTGGATTACACGCTCGACCTAGGCGTTTTTAACTCGGAGCGTGTCCCGGGCCGCTTCCGGTATACCTGTGAGCACAGATGTCGACGTTTATCCCGAACCCCTGACATCCCCTCTTCCTCAGGGGCCCCGGCCCGCTCCTGGCGCTGGGGCTCTACAGTCTGCTGCTCGTGGCGCTGATGACCGCAGACCTGCTGCACTTCTGCCGCGGTCGGGGCCGGACCCGCCCGCCGACACCCTCTTGGTCCTCAGCCGCGCGCCCGCTGCAGGTCCCCGCGGGAGCGGACTGAGCGCGCCGGCTTCCCTGCGCCTACGGACCGGGACCGGGCGCCCGGCCCCTCGGGCCTCCGCGTCCCCCTCGGCCCCGCCCCTCGGACCTCTGTCGCCCCTCGGCCCGGCCCTGCCCCTCGGAATTCCGCGCTTCCATTGGCCCCGCCCCTCGGGGGGGGGTCCGCGCTCCCCCTCGGCCCCGCCCTCCAGGACTGCGCGCTCCTCTCGGCCCTCGGCCCCGCCCCTCGGAATTCCGCGCTTCCATTGGCCCCGCTCCTCGGGCCTCTGAGCCCCGCCCCTCCCGCTCTCCACTCCTCAT
>PVIY010047889.1:0-17589 GCA_004026745.1 Myrmecophaga tridactyla | reverse complement strand
ATAAATACCATACCCCTTACCCCTCCCTTTCATTGATCACTAGCATTTCAAACTAAATTTATTTCAACATTTGTTCCCCCTATTATTTATTTTTATTCCATGTGTTCTACTCGTCTGTTGACAAGGTAGATAAAAGGAGCATCAGACACAAGGTTTTCATAATCACACAGTCACATTGTGGAAGCTATATCATTATGCAATCATCAACAAGAAACATGGCTACTGGAACATAGCTCTACATTTTCAGGCAGTTCCCTCCAGCCTCTCCATTACATCTTGAATAACAAGGTGATATCTACTTAATGTGTAAGAATAACCAACCTCCAGGATAACCTCTTGACTCTGTTTGGAATCTCTCAGCCATTGACATTTTGTCTCATTTCACTCTTCCCCCTTTTGGTCGAGAAGGTTTTCTCAATCCCTTTATGTTGAGTCTCAGCTCATTCTAGGGTTTTTCTCAATCCCTTGATGCTGAGCCTCAGCTCGTTCTAGGGTTTTTCTCAATCCCTTGATACTGAGTTTCAGCTCATTCAAGGATTTCTGTCCCACGTTGCCAGGAAGGTCCACACCCCTGGGAGTCATGTCCCATGTAGAAAGAGGGAGGGTGGTGAGTTTGCTTGTTGTGTTGGCTGGAGAGAGGGACCACATCTGAGAAACAAAAGAGGTTCTCCTGGGGGTGACTCTTAGGCCTAATTTTAAGTAGGCTTGACCTATCCTTTGTGGGGTTAAGTTTCAAATGAACAAACCCCAAGACTGGGGTCTCAGCCTGTAGCTTTGGTTGTCCACACTGCTTGTGAGAATATCAAGAATTCAACTTGGGGAGGTTGAATTTCCCCCCATTCCCTGATTAGGTTATTTCAATTGAGATCTGGCCTACCCCATTCAAGGTGGGTCTTAAACGTCCTTTATAAGAGGGTGAAAAACAGAAGACTCAGAAAAAGTCCCCAAAGAAGCTAAGAGGGTCAGAAACTAAAAGTGAGGGCACACAGAAAACAGAGAGTAAGTCAGAAGTTGGAAGCAACAAAATTTGGGAGAGAAGAGAAAGACTAGCAGATGTCACCATGTGCCTTCCCATGTGACAGAGGAACTGAAGATAGCCAGTAACTCACCTTCAGAGAGGAGGTTCCATCCTGTTGATACCTTAATTCGGATATTTTCATGGCTTTAAAACTGTAAACTTGTAAGATAATAAATCTCATTTGTTAAAAGCCAGTCCACTTCTGATATATTGCATTTCCTCAGCTTCAGCAAAATAAAATGGGGAATGGGGGGATGCACTACTTAACCCAGTACAGCCCCTCTTCCAACAGAAGTGTTTCCTGAGGAAATGTGTTTTATCTTCTTTATAAATATTCTGTTGCAATCAAAATCAAATCTCTTCAATAATGTACGTTGTAGGGCTATGATTCTTAAAACGTGGTCCCCAACCAAAAGCACCAGCTTCCCTGGGAACTTGTTAGAAAAGCAAATTCTGCGTCCCACCCCAGACCTACTGAGATAGAGACTCCAGGCAATGGCCTGGCAATCTGTGTTTCCACAGCCCCTCCCAGCTAAGTTTGAGAACCACTGCTGTGCGATACTGGTCCCTTTGGTGGAAGTTCACGCTGTTCTCCAGGTCAGAGCCCTCTGGTGCCTGGGCTTAGAGTTCCAGTGTGGGCGAAGGGAGTTGGAACATCGATGTCGAGAGTTCACAATTTGCTGGTGTCACAATGTTCAGCCTTACCCTTCCCTCCCCCCATCCCAGTAGGAAGGGCTATGAGCCAGGGGACCACCTGAGACCCTCAAGAGGGAACTCTGAAACCAGCTGCATTCAATGATGCTGCTGAAAATGCCTCAGGAGACTTTAGGGTTAATTCTCTTTCTTGAGCTTGCCAGAGTTCTGAACAATTAACTTCAAAAGAACTTTTTGAGCACAACCCATTTGTCAGCTGGGAACTGCCTTACAGTAAAAAGGGAAAAAGCTCTATGTCATGCTGACAATTACTTGGGATGCACAGTTCTCAGTTCGCGAGAGTGGTCCAGATGATATTTTTAGTGAGTTTTAAGTGATTGTAGTATCTTAAAACGGGTTGTCAAGAGAATGATATGTTAGATTTTATGGCGCATTTGACCTTCTTCTTCTTCTTTTTTATTTTTATTTTCTTTTAGAATTGCCCTTCATAGAAGTTCTTCCCTTTGGATTTTTCATTTGTTTGAAACTGCAAGTCAATGCAATTAGATAAAAAGTCTTAGCTGAAAATAAAAACAAGTTAAGGTATAGGTTGAAGGAACATTTTGAACAATTTTTATCTTCCAATTAGCCCAATTAGTCAGTGACTTCACAGATTCATCTTCCAGAAATAATTATGGACCAAAAGTCCAGTCTCAATTTTAATGAGTTGTTCCAAGGGAGCTGGTCTTTCTGTACAAATTGAGAAGTACAAGATGTTCTCTGTAATAGTCGCAAGTGTTTATGCTGCGCTTTCACCCATCCATTAATTTTTCTCAATTAAATTTAAGGCTTTCAAAATTTTAAAGAAGTAACTTCATTGTTTATGTGAAACTGTCAAAAGAAGGTTACAGCTCTCTAAAATAGAACATTTTATCCTACAATATCTTTCAATGTGAATTGTAAACCCATGTGCACACACACACATACACACAAGCACATATGTCCTGCACATTTCTTACCTTCAACTAATACATGGGAAAGATCGGGGGAACCGAGAGAGGAGGTATGGTCTGTGCAATTGGCACTGGTTCCTCACGTACCATTCCCCTAGGTCCTAAGAATAAGTAACATTTTTCATAACTAGGAGAACTTGGAACTCAGATATGATGATTATGCTCTTCTGCAGCCTGGTTGCTTGGACTCTCCTTTAGGGAGTAGAAGGAAAGGCACAATGATGTATCTTCATAAAAAAGGATGTTTTTGAAATAGTGACCTATGAGGTGTCCAGCCCTCATCATCTTGCAGGTGCAAATTGAAAGCACATTTTGTCAATTATTAAAGCAACGTGACTTCAAACATCCCCCCATACCTGTATCCTCAAATGACCACTTGGGGATTTCGGGGATTTCTCACTCAGCTCTACATTCCACTCCCTTGTGCCCCGCTTCTCTGGCCTAATCTTCTCATCACCACCCCACAGCCCCTGGAACCAGAGGGCCTCATGGAGAGTTCCTTCTGGTGGACATACCTTCTTCTTCTGATGAAAGCTAAAGGGCCACCACCCTGCCCCTTTACCCCTCTACCCTCAACATGGAACAGGCTTTTCTCTTTGGAATCCCTAACACGGTCCACATGGGGCTGTATCAGTGAGGTTCTATGAATTTTCCTGGGTAATGGAAGGGAAGGATGAGGTTGAGAATAGTTTATAACTATTAGATGTGGTTTTAGGGGGGGCACTCTCCTCCACCCCATTTTAGTCACACTACTCAAAGTCCAATTACTACAAGGCCAAAGAGAAGGCAACACTTCCCTTTACCCTTGTTTAAGGTCCAGTTATGAAGTCTGAATTCCCTGTTCCCATACTACCTCTTCCCAAAGGGGTGCATCTTGGGGATGCACACTCATTTCAGTGGAAACTACTCACTTCTCCTAGGAGAGACTACTTCACATCAGGATATTCTCCGGGATCCCGGACTGGTCCCAATACCACACGCTCATGGTAACAGCCCAGGGCAAGTTTTGCTCTTCCAGGTCAAGTCTATTTTTTTTATAGCCCATCCACCAGCATTAAGGGAAGAGCCATGTCTTCATGCCACTCCTGAAGTTCCAGATCTCATGTTGGGGCATCCAGTGAATTACTCTGAAATGTTAGCATATATCCTCATTAAGTCATGGTCTTTCTAAAATTCATACCAAACTAAGAACCCTTTCTTTCCCTCTCCTCTCTCCCCAACCCCTGTCTTCCAATAAAAAGTCAACAAAGACATGGTTCAGACTCAATCATATATACTAATCTTGGTTTTAATTTGGTTGCCTCATAGTTTTCTCTCAGGACAGGGCAGGTACCTGTATTACATCGGAGGAACCAAAGGGTACTTTCAGAGACTTTCCCCAAAATGAAGACAAAGGAGTTTTTCCCAAGCCTCTACATCTTTAGACAATTGTGCAGCTCCAGAGAACCTAAGTCCCAGTTTCAGCTAAGGCACCTTCTTACACAAATTCCAAGAGCTATATTTCACAACTTGTACTGGGTGTTAACAAACATCTTGCCAGTTTTTACTTCCACAAAGCTAAATTGGAGAAGAGATAATCTGAAATTGTAGCTGGCAGGGTTTCATGCCAGGAATTTCAGGGTCCAGGTTCCACCTTGGGTGGTACCATTCTTGTGTGGCTTGTAAGTACTTTTTTGTCAGAAGAGTTCCACTCCCTTCATGAAAGTTCATGAGATGGCATCTTTATGACCAGCATTGGTAGCAGGCTCAAGACACTACCAAGATGATTGGGAAGGCAGGTTCATCAGCAAATGACTATGACAGAGCACAAACACTGTAAGAGTGGAATGCATAATGTGCAATGGAAACATGATATGACGAAAGTTTTCTTGGTTAAGGTTCAGTGAAAGGTAAAATGAAGGGTTAGGAGGGAAAACTTTTCTGAACATAGAGAATGTGAGCAGAGTATGGAGATGTAGATGAGAAATGGCTCCAGGAAGGGCCACAGAAATGATTCTACCTAATGGAATCAGAATAGAAATAATGTTGAGTTTTCTTATCAGAAAGCTGAACTGAGGGTAATGGAGAGTAATGTCAAGCTGAGAGTAATGGGGCTGGCTTCTTCGAATAGATTGGAAATCATCAACATATAAGTAATGGATAAACTTATGACTAGATAATATGTTTTGTTAGAAGTGGGCTGTTGTAGCTTCAAGAAACAGTAATATTTACACAGCAACTAGAGAAACAAAATACATGGACCAAGAAAGAATAGTGAGATCTGCAGGAGGAGAGTCAGCAAATTATAAAATGATGAAATGAAAGATTCTGAACGTTTCAAGAAGGAGGAAGGGAACAAATGTAGAGAGACCCAGAAAAATAGTAGTGGAAAATCACCCACTGGATTTGGCAATTAAGAAGCTTATCCTGAGGTAGAGTAAGCTGCAGTGGGGTAGATTTTAGGGGGTTGAGGATAAAAAAAAAAAGGCGGAGAACATTGAGGCCCAAATGGAGATAACTATTTCACGAAGATTCAACAGTGTGTCTTTGTGTTTTAGTATGTATGCACAACTTCTTATGTCTACACTCATCAGTGTAATCAAGCTAATCATGCAATTTCGGGTATACAAATACCTCCACCCCTCACTTCAAAACACTTTTCTTCCTTCAGTCTTTGTTAATAGACATCTTCCTGCTTATTGGCCAGAGTGTAGGTATTTGATGGTGGTAGTATTGATGGGAAGACTTAAAATTATGAAAAAGTCTATTCTCTGAGAATGAAAAGTCTACATGTAAACCTTCAAGTAACCCATCCTATGCAATAATCCTTAAATGAATACTTGATGGGGGAGAGGCGGGCTTAGAAACATTTAGAATCTAGCCATGGTGTCGGTGTATCCTCTCAGGAAATTACAGTTGCAATAGCATGTCTGAAGCAGCTACCTGGTAAGTCCTAAACCATCTGGTCTGGAAAAAGGCTGTGCTAATGGAAGGCAGATAATCAACATGGGGCCTAGACAAAAGAGAGCTGGAGCATAGGACATTTCTGGTACAGGAACATTTTGTTGTCCATAGAAAAGGATGCCTGGAGTAAGAGACATATTTCATGGTCTCTTTGACTTGAATCATGACCCATTAAGTTATCTGGCAAGCTTCCCTTGTCCTCATTACATACTCATCAAACAAACTTTCATTGGTAATTACACTGTCCATGTTGGAGCTTTTGACAAGGAGAAAATGTGTCAACTAGAGAGGTGTCATGGTGAGTCAAGAATTCCTTTGTTATGAATTTAGAAACTGGCATTCCCATTATATATCAGCCTCTCAAGGAGAGATGGAGCCCATACCTTTGAGACTGTTGGGGAGCTGGCAGAGCTGAAGACCAGGTCATTTCACCCAGCTCTAACCTTTGGAAGGCTTGGGATTCTAATTGTCTTCTTAGTATTGTTTCTCAGTATAATTGTCTGATTTGTAGCTTTTCACTCCAAAAGTGAAACTTATCAATAGTTTCAGTAAAGGATCTTGTGGGAGGACATTGAACCATTTGCTAAAATTAGATTTTTGGATTATTGTTGGCTTTTTATTACCCATATTATATCTGTCTCCTATTACCACAAGTAATTGAGATGCGATGATAGTTTGGCATTTGCATTACATATCATTCTGTATTTCTATGGTCTTGTGGTTTTGTTACTGTATGGCGACTTTTCATTAGACCAAGACCTCTCCCAAGAAATTGTCCTTAAAAAAACAATCAGCGTTATAGCCACAGTATGTGAAGACTGACTGTCACAGGGAGTGGCTACATGCAGTGTGGCCACTTTTCTTTCTCCAGGAACAAGATTCTGTGGCCCTGAGTTTCAGTTTACCATCTGAGAGTCCAGTTCTCATCACTCTCAATTAGGCTTTCCTTTCTCGGTTGCCTGGAGAGGACTTTGTGTCCTGAATGTAATTTTTTTTTTCAATAAACCTGACTCATAAATCCACAAGTTATTAATTTCCTTATGACTTCTGCACCAGAGAGTGGCTATATCTTTGACCTATGATTTTGTAGATCTCTTCTGAAGAGTGGAAAACTGGAATTACAGAGCTGAATTATTTATATACTTTTCATCATCCAAGACCTCAAGGACAAATAAGAATGAGGTCACCCTGCAAGGAGATATCCAAAGAACAATGGATATGAGCCACCAAAAGAGAATAAAGATGCTGCCATGATATAATTAGTGGCTAATTTGAGGAACTATGGGTATAAGACTGTTTTTGTGCAATGTATCAGAACAATTTTTTTTTTGCACTTTTCCTATTAAGACGTTTTCACTGCACCTTCTCTAAAAGTGTAAAAGCATTTTAATTGCAATTATGCTACTAGTAGCTTTCTCAGTTTGAGCAGTGTCCAGCAAACCTGGCAAACAAAGACAATCAGCTGACTTAAAGAACAGGAATTTGTTGTCTCCAGGTGTTAAAAGCCCAACATCGAGTATTGTCAGGGCTTGCTTTCTCCTGGAGTCTAGTGTTCTGCGGCTGCCGGCTGCCATCTTTGGGGTCCTGTGCTTGTGTGTCTGCCTCTGTCACATGGTGATCTGTCTCCTTGGTCCTCTCATCGCTTTCTCTGAAATCTGTTTTCTACTGACTCTATGTCCGAATTTCCTTTGCTTATAAAGACTCCCGCCATGTAGATTAACGCCCACCCTGATTCAATTTGGCCTCATCTAAATAGATTCCTTAAAGATCCTCTTCACAAATAAGTTCACACTTTAACTAATAATCACATCTTCACAAGTCCTGTTACTAAATAGGTTTGCACCCGCAGGAACACAGATTAGGACTTGAATGCTTTTTTATTGCGTGCGTTTATGTGTGTGTGTAGGACATAATCTAATCCCCAACAGGCAGGATGGTTGATTTCAGGAAAAATGGCAAAGAAGGGGCAGCCAGGGGAGTCTCATGTTTAGGTGGGGTGGGATCAGGGTGACTTGTTCCCTTCTAGTTAGTCAATGGTGGAGTTTGGATCTTGAATCTGCTTGACCTTATGCATTCAGTGTTAAGTTCATGAGCCCTAAATTTTGTTGGGTTGTGTGTTTAGTTTCAGATAAGCTTTTAGAAAACCTTGGGTTGGATGGAAGGACACTTATTGAGAAGAATAACCAGTTGGGTGACTGTGCCATCTCATGTCAACTTGGACTTGATAAAGGAATATTGTCCTAGGGTCTGGAATGTTAATTTTATCAATAACTTGAATAAAGGTAGGCAGTTCTGATGATTAAGCTTTTCTGATGTTTTGAATCTAGATGGGACAGTGGATAAGTTAAATAATAAAATCAGCATCCAAAACAATATGGATTCAAATAAGCAAATGAAATCTAAATGGAAACTCATAGGAGCATATTTTGTGATCCTATTCTTGGTTTCTGAAACTCAGTTGCAAATTGTAGAAAGGTGGTGTTGTGGTTTTTTGATACAGCATGTGTAAAAAAGACAGCGGTCTTGAAGTTAGAGTGGATTTGATGAAAATATTCCAAAGCAGACAGGATAAGTTGAGAAGCTTGAGTTGTTTTTGCTTAAGTCAGGGTTGCCTACTGGGAAATGATCCTATGCTCACCAGAAGGTCACAAAATAATCAACCACTATGTCTGATCATCACATACTTAAATACCATTGGTAAAAGGGCTTTTTGCTTAAAATTTTCTGGAAGGTACTTAGGAAAACCCTTCCTTGTTCTTTTTCTTGTTATTATGAAATTATTCAGAAAACCACCACTCAAAATTTGTTTCCACGGTGAAAGTCTTCATAGTACAAATACATTAGTGATGGTGAATGTATCTCTATTAGGATATTTTGGCTTAAATAAATTATATAAGTGCTTTTTGAGACATTTATGTTGCCCAATGTTTCACTGGCATCAATGATTTTTGAAACTGTTTTATCTTTCCTTTTCTGAAATTCCTTTATGAGAGTGATGGTTTTCCTGAAATTTATAGTGAGGCTAACCTGATTACTCTGAGCTATATTTTTAAAAAGAGGATTAGACTATTCAAGGAAGGAAGGAAGGATTCTAATCCCATGACTAATGTTTTGGCCAATATAATACAATACTTTTTGATTATGAAAATTGGTCAGTAACTATTTCAGTATGCTCTATACTTTTCTGTTTACAACCAGCAGTATTAAAGTGTTTCTGTTGGACCATGGATATAGATTAGCTCCAAATTCCTGAATTAATCAGTGTGTAGCAGGGCAACCTGCCACATCACAGGAGGGACCTGGGGTAAAGGTTCTTTGGCTGCTGACATTTGTGGGAGACTCATCATATACAAGTGTTTCCCATTATTTAATCAAGGTTGAATATAGAAAAGGAAGGGGGTGGTAGTGATAATAATCAGCTCAGAGGATCTAGTCTTAGCCAGGATAGAATTTAGTTTTCAGGTTGAGGTTTCCAAATGCTTTTTGCTGCTTGCTTGTATTTTTTTCAATAGTCATAGTGCTAAAATTGACAATGGATATAGGCTTTAGAGAAGTGCTAATTTACATCATTTCTCAAACTTAAGGGGATACTTTGCTGATTTGCTAACCATATTTTTGGATCCAAAATTTCTTGGTCTGATAAAAGAAGTGGAGATACTTTTGTACTGGATGGAATTTGCAAATGTGGTTTGGCCACCAAAATATCAGATTTTATGAGAGCTGTTGAGGGTTTATGAAGATGAGAGAGTAGAATATTTGAAAGTGGGACTGATTTAATGAAACAGAACTCATACTCTACCTTGATCCTCTCCCCAACCCCCATCCTTTAATTGAAATCTTCATAATTCACATTTGGCTATGCTCTAAGCTCCATGGGGGCAGGGTCTGTGACTGTTTTGTCTTCAAACCTGAGCTTGTTCTTGCACCTACATTGTAGGGTCCAATAGAAAAATAGATAAAAATGTATTTTTTATCTGCTGAATAGAAAAACAAATGAAAATCTGAGAGATGTGGTCACTGGACAGGAACAGGGTGGGGGTTGGGGTGGGAGTGGAGGTGGGGAGGACTCACACAAGCTTGAAGGTTCAGGGATGAAGGATAGACTTGTGGTGGCTTATGCTTGGGTGGGAGGATGGCAGGATGCTGTGAGTAAATATTAGCCAAATCTGTTTCTTCCTTTCCATTCTTCCCCTCTCTCTTTTGGTGCATCTAAGTTTTTCTGCCCTCATCACTAAGGGAAGGAGGCACTAGGAATGGAGACTAGAGAAAAGCAGGGAGGGATGTCTTTCTTGCTTTTGAGTTTTAAAAGCCCAGGGAGAAAGCAGAGACTTAAGACACAATTCAGGGCAGAGGTCTGCCTCATGACCAGGAACAACTGCCCTGGGGACGCCATGCACACAGATGTCAGTGGAGCCCTGGAGAGGGTCTTGGGACTCTGCCTTTCTGAGGCAGGTGTCGGTGAAGGCAGAAACCAAGGATGGCTTTGTGGGATTTGAGAGCAGAGAAGCCCTCTGCCCCCAGAGAAGAACCGAACTGGCAGATGTCTCTAAAAACAGGCCCTTGGGTGCCCATGGTCCTAGGCTGGACAGAGGCAGCTGACTGCACTTGGAACTGCTGAGCGGGCACAGAAGTAGCAGGAAAAAACCTAATGAGCATCTGAGGTAACAGGCACCAGATGGGAAGGGATCTCAGGGAAAGGGGACTGAGGGACGACCAAGTGGTGGGCTCGTGCATTTGTGAATGTGAATGCATGTGTGTGTGTGAGTGTATTCACGCACACATGTACATGTCAACCCCAAATTTCATATTAGTCCCTTGGGAAAATCCCTCAATGGCTATTATTTATATAATTTTTGTAAAAAAAAAACAAACAAAAAGAAAAATGGACTCTCATGTCCTTACATACATTATTTTGCAATTTGAACTCTAATCATGGGGAGAATAATGGCCCCTCAGAGATATCTACACCCTCCAGGTTCTCCGAATCTGGGAATCTGTCACCCAACAGGGCAAAAGGGACTTTGCAGTGTGATTAAGTTATGGTTTTTGGGATGGGGACATGATCCTGGAATATTTGGTGGTTTCAGTGTCATCATGAGGTGCCTTATAAAAGAGAGGATGGAGAGGGAGAGAAAGAGGTGTGGTGATAAAATCAGCGAGATTTGAAGCTGCTGAGCTGCTGGATTTAATGGTGAAGGAAGGGGACCACAAGCCAAGGAA
Organism: Myrmecophaga tridactyla; assembly: GCA_004026745.1. Lineage (NCBI taxonomy): Eukaryota > Metazoa > Chordata > Mammalia > Pilosa > Myrmecophagidae > Myrmecophaga > Myrmecophaga tridactyla. The sequence continues at coordinate 6,762 of PVIY010047889.1, read as the reverse complement.
TGCAGGCAACCTCCTGCCAATGCTTTGGTTTTAGCCCAGGGAGGCCCATTTCAGACTTCTCATCTCCAGAAGTGTAAGAAAACACATTTGTGTTCTTTGAAGCCACTGAGTTTTTGGTGGTTTATTAAAGTGATGATAAGAAACAAAAATAAACCTTCAAACACTTATTAGCTTACTAGCATTCCCCATGTCCACAAATACATTCTTGTAGCTTCATTTTTAATGACTCCAGTGGCTTTCTATTTTTCCACAATTTATAACTGATTCCATCTGGCTGGACACTGAAGTTGTTTTCAAATTTTTGGCCATAGGAAACACCACTGCGATCAATATCTTTGATATATATCTTTTTGCACTTTTCTGAAATTTCTTTAGAGTGAATTTACAGTAATACAATTGTACACAATGCACATTTTAAAGGGTTGTGACACAAAACTTTTGACATTTGATTTTGAGATCTGGAGACTTTCCATTTAATTCGTTAGTGACCTGATGACCTCATCAGTCCTTCTGTTCATTTATCTTGGCGAAGTGCAGTGAAACCAAGTCTCTTAAGAGGCTGCTCCTTCATGTTTGAACCCAAATCTTCTCTCCTTCCTCTGTTATCAGTCTTCAAAGAAAAGCAAAGTGAGTTGCTAACAGAGCAGGGAAGCGGCTCAATTTACAGCTTACTGATAGGCAGATTCTCATCTAGAGAACTCCTCCCAGGTGGCAGAAATGAAAATATTGAAAAAAGCTGGAGTGAAAGAAGTTGAATTGCGGATCACCTGCACTTAAATATACCTGGTTATTCTCTGCAAATTTGCTCTGTGTGGACACAGATTTGCCCACCTGGGATAATATTTTGAATGCTGTGCCATCTTCTGTGGGCATTACGAAGGCTGGGTCAAAAATCCTGCTGAGAATTTCTGAGGGCATTGCTTATGCATATTAATCCCATCTCAAAACTATTCTTTCAAAATAAAGACAGGTCTAAAGTAAATCAGGGAGAAAGGATTAATGTGACAAGGTTATTGCACTGGGAAGAGAAGCCATAAAAGTTTAATAATTTGGGATTTTAATTTGGAAAGCAATGCAATATTCATTTTGTTCTAAGTATATTTATTTCATTTTAAAATATTAAGGTTAAATCTTAAGGACCTGAACACGTGGATAAAAGAGGGCAAGGGACAAGAAATAGAGGAAAGAGAAACAAGGGTTTGGGAGAATATGTTAAGACGGTAATTTGACAAATCTTAAATATACTAAAATAGATAATAGTACCCCAGGTAACAAATCCATATATGGCTCTGTAATGTATCTTTCCCTCCCTGGTGCTAAAAACAAGTTCTTCTTCTACTATATTTATTATTAAACACTGACATCTAGTTGACCCCAGTTGCTGGGTTATAATTTAGTAAATAGTCACATATACCACCCTCAACCTCATATGCCATCGACCTCATATAAAAGAAAGGCTGTATCTATAACAGGCCAAACATCTGGAAGAAAATCAAAATAAATCTTCATATTTTATCTTCAGGATGTGATATATAAAGTTACTTTGAGATATTGGGTGTTGTAGTTTTTAAATTTTCTTCTGAATATTTTGGTTATTTGAACCAAGTGAATGGACACATCTCTATTCCCTGTCTTTCCCATGGGCAGGGTGGACTGGAGGAAACGACGATTGCACGTCCGTGTTACCTGTGCCCCAACCCTTGGAGGCGCCTGCAGAAACTGAGTTTGGACGGCGCGTCTTTTCTCTTCTGTCTGTATCAGGCAAATGTTCTCAGTTGGGGTTTCTTCTGCTGTTCACATCCTTTCCTGCTCTAGCAGTGCCCGTCTGCTCGTGACATGTGCAGAATTGGGAGCCTTCATAACGTTGGTTGGGCCAGGGTGGGAGGCGAGTGGAAGATCAGAGGGTGTGATGAGTCAAGGATCACCTGGCACCAGGACATAGAAAACAAGAGGACCTGAGGAAATCGCCAGGACGTGCCAAAGCCCCACTCATGAAATCTGCATATGTTCAAAGCTGCTTGTGTGTCCAACCGCAAGGAGTTTAAACAGCTGTGCAGTTAGAGGGTGCAATCGCCACTCGAGGCGGCCTCACCTCTGACACCAATTGCAAGTTTGGGGGGTAGGGTTCCCCAAACTGTCCTCCAATTTGTGAATTTGCTGGAAGGACTCAGAACTGACTGAAGATGATTATACCCCTGGTTACAGTTTATTACCTGAAGAAGGTTCAAAGCAGAATGAGCAAAAGGAGAGCTGCACTGGGCATGGTCAGGAGGGGTGCAAACTCGGAGCTTCCAGTCGTCCTGGCCCTGTGGAGCCCTGGATGGCATCGCCTCCTCCCAGCCACGGTTTGGGACAAAATGCACAGAAGATTGCCAGCCAGGGAAGCCCACCCTAGCCTGTGGCACTCTGAGGTTTTAATCTGGGCTCGATCACATGCTGCCTGTGTGGCTGCCTTTCATCTTGATGTGGGGCTAATGCCTTTAATCTCTGGTTCTCTGGAAGTTGGAAGTGATATGACATGGCCCAGAGCCCCCACCATAAACCACATTGTTAGACGTCCAGTGGTCAAAGCCCTGGGGCAAATAGAGGCTCTCCTCCCAGGCAGGGCATTCCGGGGGCCTGGAGACCACCTCTTGGAGCTGAGGGCAAAGGTCAGCCTTCTCTCTGGGGGAGGTTAATTCTTCACCACACAGATTCAGGCATTTTGTAGCTTGTACTATTTTTTTTTTTTTAACGATTCTTTTTCTCCCTATCTTGTCCCTTCCTTAGTGACTGAATGGAACTGCATTTGGGGTTTACATTTAAGAGTAAAGAAGATGTTTGTAGGTATACATGACTGCATGAAGCTGATTATGAGAGAAGAATGGAGAAGAGGCCAGAAGGGGTTAACCTCGAAAGGATGAGTCAGGGGTGCGGAGAGAGTAAAGCACGCATGAAATAGTGCAAGAAGGTGTGTGGGGCCACACAATTTAGCATAAATACCGCTGAGCTGAGTGTCAGGTGACCTGGGTGATGCAAAACGAGGGGCCTATTTATAGGCTCCCGAGAGTTTCCTTTGGCTCCATAATTCACGCTGGTACCAGTGCAGACGTTTGCCCGATGAGACAATAATTCTGGGCCTCTGCTCCTTCATGCACGAAGTCCCAGTTTCCCCTAAAACTACCTCATCGTTGGTGGGACCCTCTGAGCTGTGGGGGCTCCTGCAAGCCTTTGAGGCCACTCTGGGGACCCGGCCAGGCCCTGGGACCACTGACCACATCAGTCTCAAAAAAGCCCCACAGGCTTTCCATGGTGAGCTTCTGCTTACATTGTCCTTGAAAGAAATTTCCATTTAGCTAAATGTGTTGAACACACTGGAGCAGCGTATCCAGGAAGGTAAGGTTCATCATGAATGACGGCATGCATCTTCTTTCCCAGAACAGCCTTGAGTCTGACTTTGATACTGTGTATCAAATAGACCTTTTTCTGCAGACAATGAGACTGTCACCCATTGTACAACTAACGAGACATGAAAGGAACAGGCTGCCCTCTCCCCCAGCTCAAAGGCTTTTGACTGCTCCACCTTGCAGACTGCACTCCCCAGCAGTGGCTAGTTACAGCGTGGAAATGAGCACGGACCTAATTTAACTGATCTTGCTGCACCCCTGGAGAGAAGGCCTAATTAATCCGGATTTCACAGATGAAAAGCTGGAAATGCAAACTATTTAAAGGGCGCTCTGCTTGGCACCAAATGGGTCACGAGGACTGCCAGGACAGGAGCTGAGCCAGACGTGGAGACCCTGACCTTCTGCGGGCCCTTTTAGGTTTTAATCCGCGACCTCTGATGGGCAGGGTCATGGCCACTAATTGCTAATTCTGTTGCCAGCAGAATTTACCCCTGACTTCCCTGTGATGATGAGGATGATGAAATTCCCTCTCCAGAAGCACGTGAAATCAAACAGCAGACAGGTTCCCTATTCCTGCTGTGGACACAGCGGGTTGTCCAATGACCTGCCCCTTTGGGCATGTGCAAAGGACCAGTGCCATGAGCCCTGGGCAGCTCTGGAGTGTCCAGGGCATCATCAACAAGACTCCAGCTGTTATCCTAGCAGGGGAGAGGGGTGGGCATGGAAAGGAGCTGAGCCCTGGTTTTAAACCAAGTGTATTTCCCATGCTGCTGGAACAAATTGCCACAAACCTAGTGGTTTAAAACAATATCCATGTATTCTTTTCCAGTCAAAAGTCTGAAATGAGTCTTACAGGGCTAAAATCATGTGTCAGCAGGGCTGGTCCCTTCTGACGATTTAGGGGAGAATGGGTTCCTTGCCTCTTCCCAGCTTCTAACTGTGCATTCCTTGGGTGCTGTTGTAGGTTGAATTGCATACCCCAATAAATGATTCTTAATCTTAATCTGCAGTCCTTGGGTGTGGACCCACTGTAGAGAGGACCGAGTGATGATGTTATTTTTAAATAAGGTGTGGTCAGCTGAACGAGGGTGGGGTGGGTCTTAGTCTGGATTAACGGAGGCTTTATAAGAGGGAGAAGCAGGAAGTCAGTGGGGACCTGGAAGAGAAAGGAGAGGACATTCCCATGTGACCAGAAACCCAAGGAAACCCAAGACTGTCCGTAGCCAGCACTAGAATGCTGCAGTCTTTGGGGAGAAAGCAAGTCTTACCACTACCTGGTGTTTGGACTTCCCTTAGTCTCAAAATCATGAGCCAATAAATTCCCATTGTTTAAGCCAAAACTAATACATGGTATTTGTGAAATCACCTCAGGTAAGCTGAGAGACCTGCAGCAGCTGGATTTCTGTCCTCTGCCTCATTGCCTCCTTCTCTTCTTCCCCCAGCCTTCCTTTTATAAGGAGACCTGTGATTACATCATTGCCCCACCAGGCTACTCTTCCACCTAAGATCTCTAACTTAACCACATCTGCAGAGTCCTTTTTGACACCTAAGGTAACGTATTCATTGGGTGTGGGGAAGGATATGGACACCTTAGTGAACTGTAATTTAGTCTACCACATGCACGCAACTGTCCGACTGGGGTGGAGTCCAGAATTCATCCAGCCCCAAGGCTGGACAGACGCTGGAAGTGACTCTGAGTCCTCTGGGAAGGGGGGGATGAGGTGAGCAGATTTTCTGGACCACTCTGTTCACAGCTGGGTGAAGGATGGTTCTCAGTGCCTCTGAGTATGCCACAGGATTCCTAAGTGTCCTGATTCTGGAAGGGTCCCATTCTATAGCAGTGAAACAGGAAGGGGAGTGTGCAAAGCCCTGGGCTGGGGAGTGTCTCCAGAAATCGACTCTTTCATTGCACAGGTCAGGGAGAGCTAGAAGCTACAGGCGCTCCATGAGACCACATCATGGAAGTGACATAGGACAAGAGGGAGATGGGGTCTGTCCTTCACCTTCCCTGCTTGCTGGCAAGCCCCCTTGGTGCCAGTTCCCTCGGCTGCAATTGAAGTGCAACTCAAATCATCCAACCAATGCAGAGGCTTTACCTCTTTTATTTGATGTGTATTTATTATTTATTTCTAATGGTAATCACGGTACATGTTCAGGGCAGAACATGTGAATAATTCAGAAAGCCATAAATTAATAGGAATCCTGCTGCCCAATCATCTGCTGTCTGAAGGCAATGTCCCCTTGTTTTCCTAGATATGTACATACACACACACACACACACACACACACACACACACACGGCTGGGACCATTCTGCAAACAGAGAAGATATTTAGCATTTGTTATCTATCTGCTGTTGAGGTGAGATGTTTAAAGGAATGAAGCAGTGTGATGCATCTGCCAACACACACACACACACACACACACACACACACACACACACACACACACACGGTGATGCTTATCACACCCAGCTTTCCTTCCTCTCTGGCCTCCGTGGAGATGACGGCTTCACGTCCTTGCCTTGCGGATGCTATGAGAAGTGAGCAGTGCAGATAAATGAGAAAGCACGCCTTGGCATTGGGGGTCGTACCTGTTGTTTGGAATTGAGGAGACAACAGCCTTGAGGACCCAGGCTACCGATTTTTAAGAGTTGGGCTTTTTGAAAAAGAGGGTTTTGACATTCAACTCTTGTCTTTGATGATCAAAAGCCAAATAAATCCCTGTGAGTAGGTTCATAATGCTTATACAATAAGAATAAATGTGGAGGGCAATGGAGAAAGAGCCAGGTTGTCTTGTTGACTCTCTGGATAAAAATTTAGTATTTGTGGACATGTGGGGGTGAATGGGGTGGAGAGGATATGGCAGAAAGACAACTGGGTGGTCCCCAGAGCAGGAAACTGGGTCAGGGCGGCCTGTGCGTAGGACGCAGAGGAGTGAGATCCGTCCAGCGATTTCTTCCCAGACCCTGGGAGGCAGATGTTCCCTGAACCAGCCCACACATCTGTGGACGCTCCAGCTGGCCCACACGGGGTGCCGTGTACTCTGCCCTATTGACTATACAAAAATGGTGCTGCACCTAAGGTGGTTAGAGCTCCACATTGGCTAAGCACAGTATGAACTGCCTTGTGAGGTGGTCAGACTCCCTCTGCAGTGGGCTGGGAAGCTTTCAATAGTGGAGGCTCACAGGGCAGTGCCTAGAGGTGCGGTGGCTCTAGGGAGGGCGGGGCCTGGGAGCGCCCTGGCTCTAGGGAAGGCGGGGTCTGAGAGCAGGGTGGCTCTAGGGAAGGCGGGGCCTGGGAGCGCGGTGGCTCTAGGGAAGGCGGGGCCTAGGGGCGCGGTGGCTCTAGGGAAGGCGGGGCCTGGGAGCGCGGTGG
>PVIY010047888.1:0-17604 GCA_004026745.1 Myrmecophaga tridactyla | reverse complement strand
GTCCATGGTGCACCCCAGACCAAGCTTCCGTGCCCCAAGCAAGTGTGGCATGTTGGCACCACCAAGGCCACCCCAGGGCACACTGCCTGGCCCCAGCCCAGGCCTCCATTCACAGGAACGTTTTGCCCCCCTCGGGAGCACCAGACACCTAATCTACCAGGGGAGTGGGCGGCGCACGCCCCTCCCTCGTCTATCTGCTTATTAAACTGCTCATGATCTAATAAGTCACTGGAAAGACGCTCTGTGCCCGAGAGGTTTCATTTCCTCTGTGACATTTGAAGTGAGACGGCAACAGCCCAGGCTCACCCTTGGCAAAAAGGGGACCCCCCCAGAATGTCGGGGGAGTCGGAAAGATGTGGAAGTCTCCCCCGCCACCTCCTCACCTTGCAGATGCAGAGACGGTGGCCCGAGAGGGTGCCCCCCCCCCCCCCAGGACCTGGCCCCCGTTCTCTCATCTGAGCCCTGCAGGACGGAAAATCCCTCAGTATGGTTCTTCTTGGGCTTTGGTCTTCATCCCGCCACAGCGGAACTCCCGGCGGCCGGGAGGGGGTCTCAGAGAAGCGGAGGAGGGCATGCTTACCCCCCAGTGGAGGAGCTCAAATGCGGAGCTGCCGGCAAAGCAGAAGTGGTCTCCCGGGAGCGTGTCCTCACGCCACGGGCAGGGCACACCAGCCCTAGGCCAGAGGGCGCCCAGGGCAGAAGGACCTGGTGAGGACACGAAGGACCCAGTGTGGCCAGTGCTTTTCCCAGGGTCTGCAGTTGGAGGGAGGAAGCCGGGATTGCAGGAGCAGAGCCAGCAGGGGTCCAGAGCCGTCCCCCCGACACACACACAGCATCTGGACCCAGGCCCCGGGGTCTGCCTCTGTCACCCACTCCACTCTGCTTGCTCTCCCCCACTCATGCACATGACCCGGCTCTGATGATGGAGACCCCGGCCCGTTGCCCACCTTGCATGGACGAAACTCCATCCCCTCATCAGCTTGTCCCAGGGGCCTTCCTGGAGCCGCGCTGTCACCCGAGCCCTGGGCTTAGTCTCTCCACCTCTTGCTGCAGCCCCCAGCCTCGCAAGCCTGACCCGCCGGCGCTGTTTCCAAGCAACAGGCCACAGCTCCGCTCGGCACAAGCCAGCAGGCATGCACAGGGACAGCGAGGGTATTGGACTGGCCCTGGTCACCGCAAGGTGTCAGAAGCCCAGCAGTTTCCTTCTCTTTGCAGGAGCTTGGGGCCACGAGGCCAAGTAGCAGCCCTGGGTCGGAGCCCCCACCAGCCCCAGCCAGCCTTGGAAAGGTGCTTTTAAGGGTGAGATCCATGGCACCCTGCACCCCCACTGCATGCTGGGCTTTCCTGGACCATCGCATCACCATCTGTGGCTCCAGGGAGCCTGGCAGCTTCTCCAACTTCCAGCACCCCAGAGCCCCCTTGGCAAAGTGCTTTAACCCCAAGGGAACCTTCTCTGTCTCTGTCACACTGTGGACCCATAACAGGGGAGCTGCCCCCTTCACAGCATCCCAGAGTCTGTGCACCCTAGACAGACCCCCTGAGTCACCCTGAGAGCAACTGGTCTTGTTTAGGGTGACCCTGTTCCCTGGAGGCTGGGGGGAGGGGGAGGGGCAGTGAGACAAATCACCATGGCAACGCCTTTGGGAACTGAGAATGCCTCCTTTCCATGCTTTCCAATTAAAGGGTTGCTTCCAGGATCCCTACTATGCATCAGGGCAGGAGGAGCAGAGAAAGGGTAAAGGACATCCCTTCTCCACCCCAAAAGGGCCCCCAGGCCACAAAGAAACATGCACCTTGTGTAAAGCAGGCTGAGCTGAGGAGCCCTGCATGCAGTAGGTGCTCAATGGAATCTTGCTGAATTGATGGAAGGAGATGGGGGCACATTAATACCCACAACAGAGTAACCCCACAATGAGGGGAAGGGGAAGAGAGAACCTAGCACCATTAGCTTAACCTGGCCCAGTGTAGACAGCTGCCAGGAGTTGAAATCTTTTTAGAACAACGGCAGGTTGCTAGGGAGAGGTCTTGGGTCCAGACCCCTTTGTTTTTCAGAAAAGGAGATCGAGGTCCAGAGGGAACCATGCCCAGCAGCCAAGACCATGCCCAGTGACCACAGAGCCGAGTCTCACCTTGTCCCTGCTCCTCCAGGCTGTGCAGCCTCAGGCTGGCCCCTTTACCTCTCTGATCCTTGGCTCCTGGCCTGGAGCGGGTGTTTTCTCCAACCTAGCCTCCAGAGCCCAGCTTCTCTCCAATGCTCCTTGTCACCTAAAGAACAGAGTCAGGCTCAAGAGTCCCCACTTCTCAATTCATTTCTTCAGGGGTCCTTATAGGTGACTCAGACTTTATAAGGTGCAGAAATGGGACGCTTCCTTGGCCTCAGCTGCTCACTCATGTTCAGTCAACTGGTGTTTAGTGAGCACTTACTATATGCCAGGGGCCAGGCCAGTCCAGACACTGCAGTGGATGGTACAGAAGGCCTGCCCCCAGGGGCCTCTATTTTCATGGGAGAAGACATACATGGAAGAACTGGCACTGTGCAGGCAGCGGACAGTGTGGAGGGGAAATCCTAGGACCAGGGAGGCCGAGGAGCAGACCAGGTAGGGTGCCACCAACAAGGACGCTTGCACAGGCTGTGCAGCGCAGGGGCATGTAAGCCAAGACAAAACCCAGAAGGGCACAAGTCATGCACCACCTGGGAAGGACACCCAGCCTGGGGGAAGGAAGGATTGGGGCCTGACCAGGCCCAAGCTCTGAGCATCGAAGCTCAGTGAAGAGCCAGGCAGCTGGAGCAGGGTGACCAGGACAAGGTGGGGAGTGGACCCACAGATGGGAAAGTCTGTCTCCATGTCATGACTCTGGATTTTACCCCGAGAGAGATGGAAACTACCAGAGGATTTGACCAGCAGAAGGACTATCCGTCCAGACTCCACAGCTGTCCAGCAGTTGTGGAGATGAAACCTGTGGGAAAAGGCTGGAAGCCAGAGTCCTGAGGGATGGAGAGGGGCCTGGCTAAGCTGTGAAGGCCCCAGGCGTGTCCAGATCTGGAGGTGTGGAGGTGGGGTCGTGGGCACTTCCTAGGGGTCAGTTCCTGGCCTGACCATCTGGAACAAGGGGCTGTGACTCGGGCAATGGGGAAACCGTGATTGGAACTGGGAGGGGAAACTCAGAAGCCCCGTTCGGCATGCCTTGTTTGAACCGTCTATGTTAAGCATTCAGGAAGAGGGCAGTGGGAGATATAAAACAAGTCAGCATTGAAGCTGACAGGACCCTGGGGCCCTTATAGGAATTCAGTTCCTCTGCTTCAGGCACATCTGCCCCTGGCCCAGCAGGAAACCCCCCTGTGGGACTTTTAAGGACAGGACCCTAGGAAAGTGAGGCCGACGTCCTGCTGATGGGACCGTGTCCTGTGCAGGGTTTCTGGCTAGAAGGAACTTGTTACCTGCCCAGAGGACCCGTGCTGGAGGGACCCCATTCCCTTGAGGACAGTTGTGAGACACAGCTGTCATTTGGAAGAGCATTCCCCAGGACCTGGCACCCCAGCAAAGCTGCATAGGATGCTGTTTGCCCCACTTTCCGAGAAGTCCCCCCACCGGCACCAGATCTGGCCACCCTTGTGTCCCCTGAGCTATTGCGCCTGGCACGGTGTGGAGCTCAGAACAGGTGCCAAAGGATGAGGCCATATTTCACGGCCGCCTTGCTCTGGCCATGTGGGAGGCTCGTGAGAACCACTTAGGTTTTAACGACTGAGAAGGAGCCGGCTGACAGAAGGATAAATCCCCTGCCAGTTCTCTGGTGGACAAATAAATCCTTTCTGGAAGTGGCCTGCTCTCTGCTGTAATGGAGATGATGGAACTGGGTTCCGAGCAGCGAAGGCCTCGGCGGGTGCTAAGTGGGGGAGGGAGTGGCCTGGCAGACCAGCTCTCAGGGACCATGGTAGACAACTGGTTATCAGGAAGGATGAATTAGGGGAGCTTGGAGAGCAGCTCCGGACGGGAAGATTCCAGAATGTCTGGCTGAGGTCCTATCTCTGAGTCTGGGGATTCCAGCCACCACAGCCCCAGGCACAGAGGCACGTCATGGGGCTTCCAGTGCTTTTGAGGTGATCAGTGTCCACATTTGGGGCACCCAGCACCAGGGGTTCCTGGAAGGAGCACCCCTGGTGCCTGGGAGCTCCCAGCACAGACTCCAGGTCTCATCCTTGGACAACATGGAGACAGCACCCTCAGGCCCCTGCAGAGGCTGCTGTACCTGCCTCTTAGCCAGAGCCCGCAGTTCTGTTCTCCCGGTTCCAGATCCTTGCACTCAATGGGGACAGTCACCTGTGGCTGCTGCATCCTCCACCTTGGGGCTTCAACGCCCTCCCCAGGACTGGTCCACTGAACAGGCGAGGATGTCAAACTTCCAGCTCTCACCTGCCTTTCCTATCCTTTAGGCGCTCCCTTCTCACTGCAGAGGGAGGAATCAGTAAGCCTGTTTCTTAGGCAATGAATCAGAGCCTCAGAAGTCAGTTTTCCTGCCCCAGGTCATCCGGCCAGGAAGCAGCAGGGCCTGACGTCCCTCCCTGGTTCTCAGATTCCAAAGGCAGGAAGGAGGAAACAACAGCCAGCCTCCTTGCAGCTGTGCAGAATGAGACAGAAAGATGCCAGGGTTGACCAGTCGGCCGCCGCCCAGCATATGGGGGATCAGAGCCAGGGATGCTGCAGAGATGGTCCTCCAGCTTCCTTCTGTCCCCGAGGAGGACGGGGCTCAGAAAGGGGCAGGCGCAGACTGCGCCGAGGGCTGCCACGTGTGTGGGGTCAGGGTGTCAGCGGGCCTCTGGGGCCCAGCACCTGTGCACTTCCTCTGAAAGGACCAAGTCGCAGAGGCTGCCTTCTAGGGCCTGAAAAATGGGAGGTGAGCCCGCCTTGCAGGGGTCGGTGGGGACGGGAGGTACAGAGACTGGCACGCAGGGCTGGGGCGGCCTGGTGGATGGTGAGTAGGCTGAAGCCCCACCCCCGTGCCCTTCCCTATAACAGACCAAATGCAAACCACCAGGGCTCCTCTGATCCAGAGTCCACGGGCCGGATGGCAGGGCTGAGGCCTCCCCACCTGCCCCAGCCCAGCCCGGCCCACCAAGGAGAAGCCCCAGCCTCCGCCAAGCACCCTGGGAATTGTCCCACTTAAAGTCCAGGTCTGGGAAGCTGGGCGGCAGGGGCCCCCACATACCCCTGACCCCATGGGCCCTACCCAGATGGCAGAGGGTGGCTGGGCCAGGAGCTCCGGGCCGGGCCTGGGCACAGTGTGGGGGGGTGAGTGTGGACCCAGGAGATTCAACACCGTCCCCTCGTGGGACCCTTATGACCTCACTGGAAGCAGATGTGCTATGGCCTATGCCACCGAGGGGTGCATGAGGCCCGACATGGACAGATGGTTGGCCTGCTTGAGGTACAGGGCTTGAAGCTGACTGTGCTCCCCGACTACCAAGTCCCCAGGAGCCCCTGCCCCCGGGACACAGTGCCTGCTCGAATTCTCTACTGGGCCCTCTGCAGCCTGCTGGGGCCTGGGCATTCATTTGTTCTCCTCTCTGTGGTCCTTTGCAGCTCTCAGGTCAGATGCTGCAGGCAGGGCAGCTTCTCCAGGAAACAGTAGGGACTCAGTAATCATTTGTGGGATAAGTAAACAGTCAGTGCCCATAGCATCTCTGCCACAAGGTCAGGCCTCCCCGGCAAGGAGCAGGCAGGGTCCTGGGCTCCGGCCTTTAAAGGGGCAGAGCAGGGGCAGCCTGAGGACAGAGGAAGGGGCTGGGGCCGGGACCCCACAGTGGGAAGAGCCAGTACTGCATGGCACCCCAGCTACAGCTCTGCCCCAGGCCTCTAAGTTACCTCTCCAGGTCTCGGATCTCCCCCCACCACCCCTTCCTGGGCTGCTGGAGGACCCAGCCCAAGCCTGGACAGGCCGTGGCCACCACCCCAGGGCAGCCGCGGCCACCACTGTCCCCGTCTCGGGTGGGCATCCCTGGGCAGGGTATGGCAGGTCCCGGCAGGGCCACCTCCCCACAGCCCGCTCCCAACCTGGAAGGCAATGCCATCGCACAGAAGACAGCAGTGCCGCCGCATTCCCTGTCAGTGCCAGAGCTCCCTGGCCTTCAGGCGCAGGGCCTCTTCATCATGTTGCAAAGAAAAATGAGAGGAGAGGAGAAGCCAGAGATCTCCTGGCTTCTCCAAGAGATCTCTCCTCCTCCTTCTACCCAGGCCTGCAAGAAGGCAGCTACAGCGATCTTCTCCCTGAATAGGGTGCCAGGAGGACATCAGCTCAGGAGAGGTGGGCCCCGAGCCCAGTGCCTGCCCAGCCCACTCATTCATTCTTTCATTCATTCTTTCTTTCCTTTCATAGATGTTTCTTGACCACCTGTTATGAGTCTTAACCAGGTGCTAGGGACCCCACAGTGAACAAGACAGACGGGCCTGCCCTCAGGGAGTTCAGTTTGCAGGTAAAGGCAGTGAGTTAACAAACTTCAAGGAACGTCAGCTAGCCTAACAAGCTCCTGACCACTCCCAGCAGCCCCCTGGCACGTGGGGCCTCCCAGGCACCCCTGGCTGGCTGCACAGCAGTGGCTGTGCTGGTCCCACTCTGGCCCCTTCCCTTTCACCCTCTGACTCGTGTCAGAGGGCAATGAGCAGTGCCCTGCAAGACCCTCCCCTCTGCCTCCACCCCCTCATCCAAGCTGCGCCACCGCCTCTGCCCAGCAGGGTGAGGCGTCCGGCGTGGTCTGCCCATCCCCTCTTGCCTGCCCCCAGCCCGACCCCACCAGGGGTACCCGCCGAGGCCCCCCTTGCCCCGCCTCCGCCCTCCTCGTCATCACAACCCCACCACACCTGCTTCTCCCGGAGCCTCCACCTACCGCTCCCCCAGGCCTGGGACCTCGGCACGGGCTGCGTCCTCTGCTGGACACTCAGAGTCGTCTCCAGCCTCCTCGGCTCTGCTGTCCACTTCTGCTCTCCACCGTGACACCTCCCAGCAGGGAACCTGTCTGACAGGCAGGCAGAGAAGGGGGTTCACTGGGTACATGAGGAAGGGGTGAACCCTCCTGATCTGGGTGGGGGCCAGCCAAGGATGTGTCGTCCCCGGGAGTTCCTGGTGTCCTGGAGGGGCAGACACAGACACATCAGGGGTGTCACGGGGGAGAAGGGCGCAGCCCCGCAGGCAGAAGGGAAATGGTGGGGGTGGGAGTGGGGGTGTGGCTTACGAGAGACCAGATGCTGTGAGACCAGACAACAGCGGCGTGGCAGGTAACCTTGGAAAGGTAAGGCAGGAGGGAGCTCTGAGGTTGAAGATCCTGTGGAAATGAGAGTGGCCAGCTGTGAGAGGGAGCCAGGAGAAGGAGGCATCCGCCCTCCTGTACACGTCCAGACCAGCACCTTCCATGTGCCAGGCCCCAGCGCAGGTGGTGCCAGGTCGGGGCTGTCAGGGAGCTGTCAGGTCATGGGGGGGATGGACAGGTGAAAAGCCCGGGGCAGAGCCAGGCACAGGTGCTCAGGGTTTGCAGGTGTCTTGCCCTGGAGAAGATGTGTTCCCGGGCTGGAAATTTTTAGGCATGCAGAAATGGACCCCTTCCGGGGAGGGAAGAAGAGGAGAGATTTTGAGGGCCGGGGGCCATGGGGGCAGGAGCAGTCAAGGAAGTGGGCTGCAGAAGTGAGACCCCAGAAGGGGGTCAGCAGGCAAGGGACTTCCAGCTCTCCCCGCAATTACAGGGCATGTGGCCCCCGTCCTGTCCAGCGGCCACCCTATCTGAACAGGGATAGGGACACTGGCCCTTCTCCTGTCTTGTCTGCATGGGTGCTGACCCCAGCTTTGTCCTGGCCGCTCCGGGACCCAGAACAGGGCAGGTCCTAGGCCCAGGGGGCAGGAGCTTCCTGAGCTGGGGCAGTCCAGGTGCCCTGGAGCCATCCCTGTCCCCCTTCCCCGGCCTCTCTGAGAGCCACCCCGGATCACCAGGCCTCTTGCTGGGATGCTGCTGGCCCCACCTGTGAAGCTGGTTGCCTCACCAGCCACTCTGCAGGGCCTCCCGCAGCACTGACAGCCAGCACTTCCCAGGCGGGAGGAGTCTGAACAGCCTGGGCTCAGCTGGGGCAGGGCTCCCGAGACACCCTTAAGCTGCTGGGCTGCGGGGGAGACCCAAGGACCCCAGGGGAAAGCAGCCAATAGGGGTGGGTGGAGAAGCCAGGACCCTCGCCAAGCCCTAAACTTCAAGTTCTCCAAATTTTCCAAGGCCTGTTTCCATCAAAGAACGCGGGTGCTGCTCCCAGGGCTCCAGAAAACCACAGCAGCAGCGGGGGGAGTTGTGTTTCAGGGTTGAGGGTGGCCAGAGCTTCCACAGACAGTCAGGATCTCATTAGCATTTTGATTGCAGCCACTGCTCCTTGGAGCTGGGGCCTGGACACACGCACATCCAATCTGGAAGCCAGGGAGAATGGAGAAAAGGAGCAAAACAGAATTATTTTAATAATGCTAAAAATAACCACGTCAATATTCCCTCCTGTTTGGGGAGCCACGGATGGGTTTCAGGGTGCCTTCCTTGCGTTCCTCTAGGCACCTGATGGCGCGGGCCCTGCAGTGAATTCAGCACCCCCCTGATCACTGTCCCCTTTCCCTGGCCTCTCTCAGAGCCACCCCCAGGGTGCCTGTGCATTGACCCCAGCTCCCAGACCCACCCTGGATCCACCAGGCCTCTTGCTGGGACCCCGCTGGCCCCACCTGTGAAGCTGGACCACTCACCGGCCACTCTCCAGCCAGCTCTTCCGGCCCCACTAATGCACAACTGGACAGGCACTTTCTGGCACTTTGCCACTGACCTTTCTGTAAGCCCCTCACCATCAACCATGCCCCCCAGCACAGCAGCCCAGGCCCGGCGAGGCGAGTCCTTACCCAGCCCTGGGCTGGTGACTCTGAACGCTGCGTTTCTGTAAATGCTGCCCTTGCCTGAGCCAGCTCACTCAGTTTCCCCTCATGAGACTCCCAGCAGGATGCTCTCGATTTCCCCAGATTGCAGCCTCTGAACTTCCAAGTCTCATGCACACGCTCTGTAGACTCACCACTCTTTCTCCCGTACTCCTATTTTACACCCTACACTTCTGCACCGTCTTCCTTCTGCCTGACATAACGTGTGCCCCCTTCTTTTCCTGCCGGTTTCCTATTCAGTCTTCAAGGCCCAGCTAAATGCCACCTCTTCCATGAGGCCTTCCCTGATATAACCCAGGCAGAGTTTGCTTCTCTGCCCTCTGTGAGGCCCACCCGGTGGCCCACACTTCCTCTGTGACCCCATAGTGAGTGGCCAAATGATCATCTTCCAGACAGCCCGTGGTTGAAACTTGTCTCAGCCCCTCTTGTCTGTGTGACCTTGGATAAGTTATTCACCCCCTCTGTGCTTCAGTTTAATAGGACCTACCTCATACACCTGTTTTGAGAATGAAGAGAGCTAACGCACATCAAGTGCTTAGGGTGTTGCCTGCCACATGTTATGTGATCAAAATAAATTATTGTCATCATAACCATCACCACCACCATTGTCATTTTCCCTACTGGACTTTTTCCTGGGGCACAGGGCCTGGCACATAGTAGGTGCTTATTAAATCTTGTTAGATGACAGAGTCGATGGTTGGGTGGGTGTTCCAGTTTGCTCATTGCCGAAGCAAATATCATGCAACGGGTTGATTCCAACAATGGGGGTTTATTTGCTCATGGTTCTGAGGGTAGGAGAAGACTGAATCGAGGCATCCAGGCGATGCTTCCTTCCTGGAGATGGCGTTCTGCAGCTGGCTGCTGGTGACCCTTGGCCCTGGGCCCTTCCGTCACGTGGCAGTGCCTACGATGTCCTCTCTTGGCCTCTCCCTTCCCTTCCGGTTTCTGTTGACCTTCAGCATCTTGCTTCTCCCAGCTTTCTCTCTGTCTGAATTATGTTCTGCTTATTTATAAGGTATACCAGTAATAGATTAAGACCCATCCTGACTGAAGGGCCTGAACTCATCAGAAGGTTCTCCCTATGCTGGGTTCACAGCCATAGGTCTAAGTTTCAGAACATGCTCTTCCTAGGGACACGCAGCTCCAAACCACCATGGGGGATGCGTGTGAATGAATAAAGGGAGACGAATGAATGACGAGGTGCATAGAGTAAGAGGTGTGGCATGGGTGAACGAGCCGGTAACAGAGAGCGAGCTACTGCGAGAAGAGCAGATGGATGGAAGAGAGGGCTCCCCCACACCCGGACTCTGCAGAGGCCACCCTACTCGGCGATGGCAGCCGCCACGCTGCCCCGTGGAGCCACCATGTTAACTTCCCAGAGGCTGGCCCACTGACATGTGGGGGTTGCTGTCTCTGAAGTGACCCACAGCAGGACTGGGTCCCCCGCCTCCATCCCTGGGCCCTCAGCCTCCCGGGAGCTGATGGCGGTGTCGTTCCCGAGCCTCCATGGGACCAACTGAGGCACACGGGGCCCCAAAGCCTGCGACTCCCTGCCTGGGCAGTGCCCTTCTACCTCCACCACCACAGGGGCCTGGCAGGGGCCCAGAAGCTTGGAGCCTGGCTTGATTGCGAACACCAGCGTCCCTCTCCCTGTCTGCCTGTCCCTGCTCCTATGCAGCAGCGTCGAGTGCCATCTTCTCCATCCCCACAGCTGTCCTGGGCAGAGGCAGCCTCCTGACTGGCCTCCAATGGCCTCCCCAGCCCACCCCTCCCTGGGCCCTCTGCTGGGGGCACCCAAAGTTCCCGCCCACCCTGCCCCTGTTTACCGCATCGCACGATTGCCCTCCCCACCATCCCTTCCCAGGCGCTGAGCTCCTTGGGGCTCTGTCTCGCCCAGCCTGTGCCCGTGCATCCGAGCCCCTGGCCACAATGGGCTCCCCATTTTGCTCACTCCTGTGAGGGGCACATGAAGCAGCCAAGAGCACCCAGCCCCGTGGTCTCCGGATGCCACCATGAGAAGACAAGGTCTAAAGCACAGGACCAGGGACTCGTCACCTCTGGGGCTGACAAGTTGTCTGGGAGGGCACTTTGTGGGGGCTCCCCTAAGCCTGCCCCATCTGGCTTCCCCCTCCCAGCCAAACGGACCCTCTGGGAAAGAGGCTGGACCCAGGGGATTTTTATCCACCACAAGGAAAGAGGAGTAGCCTCCCCTCGGGTCACCTATGCATCCGCCAGGGCCACTTCTTGGTCAGGCCAGCTTTGTGGTCTTCCTGGAGTGACCACACCTCCTCATTCATCCCCCACACGTTTGCATGGACAATGCCTCTGGGTTCCCCAGGCTCACTCCCAGCGTCCCCTCCTTCCCGGACTCCAGCCCTGGCCCCCCTCACCTTCCACAGCCCTGCTATGCCCCTTGTGAGTGTCTCCACATGTCAGGACCCTCAGGGGAAGGATAAGTCCTTGTCACCGGCATCTCGTAGCAGAGACAGTGGTCAGAGCCCCTGGTCTGACCTTCACATGGGGATCACAGCCTCTCCCTGGTGGGGCCCTGGTGACCCCTAAGGAAGTGATCCATCCATTTATTCAGCACACTTTGAGTGTCCCCTGTCCTCCATTGGTCAGGGCAGTGGGGTCCCTGCCCTCGACGAGGGACTCGTTGACACTGACCCAATAGCCAGGAGAAGGGTGGAGGATGGGCTCCAGACCAGGCAGAGGGGCCCTGACAGCCGGGGATAAGTCAGGCCCCAGGGTGGGGCAGCAGAAACAGACAGGAAGTGGACAGGCCGCTGGCGAGGAAGGAGGGGTGAGAGTGGGACCCCAGGCCCTCAAGAGCTCAGGAGGGGTTTATACTATACCCCCCACCAGCTCAGGAGTGACCCCTTAAAGAACAGGGAGCAGCCGATTTAGAATGAGCCCCACCCAAGGCTGCAGGGTGAACAAGCCGGGAGGAGCAGGAGGGAGGCCCGGAGCAGCTCTGGGGCTGTGAGACTGTCCAGGCGAGAGGCGGCAGGGGTGGCCAGGACCAGAGACACGGGGGTGGGGCTGGCTGGGGGTGGTATCTGAGACATGCCGGCCGTAAGTTGTCAGGGCATGAAGGTGGGTGCCCCCTGTGGAGACCTCCGCACTGGGGTGCACAGAACCATACCCTAAGGGGCTGGGCGAGAGTGTGTCCAGCACAGAACCCACCCCTTTTAGCAAAAGGCCTAATAGCAAAAGTGGCGTCACCACCAAACACGTGTGTGGGTCGTTTGACATTGGACAGAAGAAAACCCGCACCCTAGACTATTCTGCAGATGTTACAAGCTGGGTGGGGCTACAGCCTCCTGGGCTACCCCAGCCCACCCCAGCCAGAGGCTGCCTCCAACTTGCAGCTCCTGGTCTACAGAGCAGGTGATTGCAGGGCCCATGGGCTAAGGGGGAAGTGCCACCACCAGGCCCAAAGTCCCTGCAGGGCCCAGCCCCCAGCAGACACAGCTCTGAGCTCCCGTGTCCCCATGTATGTTCATGGTTAGACGGTAAGCCCCAGGAAAGAAAGAGCCAGGGTGCGCCTTCTGCCCCTACCCGGGCCCTGGAACAGGACGAGAAGCATGGGAATGGCATCCAGGGGGAAGGTGGCTCTGAGGAGCAAAGCGGAGGACAGGCTAGAGAGATTGAGTGGGGCAAGTGTGCATGTGCGTGTATGCATAGACCTGGGTGCCTGTCTGTGCATGTCGGTGTGATGTCTGTGTGTGTACATGCTTTGTCCGTGTACGTGTGTCTGCTTGTCTGTTGCATGTATGTCTGTGGAGAAGGGAATGGGCCCAGGAAAGCTATCTAGAACCTGAATTTGCTCAGTGTCAATTGCGTGTCTCCTGAAAATGTTCTGCCTCCTAAAAGCTGGTCCTGACACCTGTTTATCCCCTTCCTCACAATCTACTTTTGTCCTTTCAGTCTCAGGATCATGTCTCATCAGCTCATGTCATTCATTCATTCGTACAAGGCCTGGATTTAAGACCTTTGTGTTCTAGGCCCTGAGCCAAGGACCAGCTGTGGTCTGATGAGGTGGCCCAGCCCCAACCCCAGCCGCAGCTCCAGCTGAAAATAAGGTGGAAGCCCTCCACCTTCAGCCCCCAGCCTCCACCTCCTCTCACCCCCCACCTTCTGGCTACACAGGTCATCGGTCAGGTCCTCCAGTCCAGCCTTTGCAGAATGACCCCCTGGAACCCTCTCTCCTCTTGAGACCCAGAACAGAAGGTCCCTCTTGCGACTCCCCCAGACATAGCCACGCATGCGTTTGTCCACACGTCCACTCATCTTGCATTTAACAAGTATCTATGGAACAGGCCCTGCTCCAGAATGAGAGCCTCGGAGCTGAGCGAGGCTGCGCTGAGCACTGCCTGGGGGACTCATGGCTGCTGGGGGGCACGGTACCCCCTCTCTGGTGCCCCTGGGGCTCTGCTCTGAGCCTCCAGCGTTGCTCACACCCTCTACACGGTAGGCAATGTCATCTGGGGGTCTCCACCGTTAGGTTGGGGCGAGCTGAGAGAAGAGCCACGTCCTTGCATGCTCGGGCTCCACAGATGGTGGGTGCTCAGCCGAGGAAGGGGGAGAGGAGGGGGAGGTAAGGAGAGAGTGGGGAGGGGCAGAACACAGGCTTGGCTTTCTCTGGACTTTGGGGTTAACCAAAGCTTCTCGTGGTCTCTGAGTCAGTGTGAGCCTGTGCCTATGACTGTGTGTATGTGCAGTGCCTATGAGTGTGTATGTGTGTGTGCTCACACACGTGCGTGTGTGTGTGATTGTATGTGTGTGTATTCGAGAGTTCCCTGTGGGTGTATATGCCTGCACATGGATGCATGTGCAAGTTCCCACATGTGTGTGCTTGTGCGTGAGTGCATGTGCAAGTGCCTGCGTGTGAGCATGCCTTGTGTGTGCATATGTGGGTGTATGTGCATGCGTGTGCAAGTGCCCACACATATGCGTGCGAGTACCTGTGCCTGCGTGTGCCGGGGGCGGGAGCTGCGACATTCTCATGCCAACAGGCTCCCTGCCCCGTCCTCGCCGCCTGCACAACGCTCGCTGCTGCTTCTGAAAATGTCAACTTCTTATCTTGCCAGAATTTTTCCTGACTTGGAGAATTCAATAAAGCAGCTGAGTAACACTTAAAATAGTGATGAAGCTCTGTATTTCTGCAACTCCCGGCTGGCTCTGCAGAGCTGGGCTCACTTTGGCAACAATCAATCTTCATTTTCACACCAGGCCAGACAGCTCTGCTGGGCGGGGCTGCCCTACGGGTCCCCGGGAATAGGCATCCACACAGGGGCCAAGGACACCCGACCTGTGGATCTGAGCTCTCTTGGGAGGGATGGCTTCCGAGGCCCAGCTCAGGTTTCTTGAGTGTTCTTTGCATGTGGCTCCCTGGCCCCCTCACCTCTGAGCACCCTAGAAGCAGCCACACAATTCTTCCCCACACCCTGCTTCTGCTCCCCTCTATGCCCTGGGCTGCCCCCTTGCCCCATTGCTTTTCCACCCGGAAAACTCCTGCACATCCTTCAAAACCCACCTCATGGCTCACTCAAGCCTCCCACTCCTCTGAACATTGGGAGAGCCAGACAAAGCCATGTGGCCCAAGCAGTCCACTTAAGCTGTGTGAGCCACCATGGAGGGCAGGGCCTCTATCATTCCAACTTACAGAGCGTGACCCAAGGCCCAGGCAGGGGCCCCAGATGCCTCCCGCACGTGTTATACGCTAAGGACACTGAGGGGGGCCCAGGGAGGGGACCTTGCCAGTGGGGACAGACTACAGGTATGGACCGGACTCTGCTGAGAACCAGTGGTCATGGCAGGGATCCTCCTGAGGGGACACTGCCGAGGGGGCGGGGGTGGGAGGGCGGTGCTGGGCCATAAACGAGGGGTGTGGGGTCCAGACTTGCGGGGCCTGGGCCCTGGCAGAGGGACCCTGCGCAAGCAAGACCCCAGGCAGGTGGCCAGTGACCCGCCAGGCAAGGTCTCCAGCCAGAAGCCACTGCCCCTCCCCCTTTGTGCACTTGGCCAAGTTCAATGACCTTGAGGAGACCACTGGACCCATCTATAAAACGTGAATGGTGCTCGGCTCACCCAGCAGGGGTGCCGGGATGGGGGGATCTGGGTGTCCACAACTGAGCTAGTCAGGGAGCCAGAAAGGTAAAGTCCAGCGTGCATCAGGGAGCTGGGAGGGTAGGGGACGTGAGGTCTCTAACTCCCCCTGAGGCCCCAGCACCGTTTGGTTTGAATATCCTCCAATTTGTCAACAGCCTTCTGTTAGGGAGCTCCTATCAAATGTCTCCAAACAGGCTAACGAGAGCTGATCAGTCTCCCCTCCTAACTCCACACTTGCCGCCACACCTGCGGACAGGAGCACAGCCGAGCCCTGGTGGAGCTGCCCTGGGGGATGGGCCCAGGCTGGGCCTGGAAAGCCCATCTTAGATGTGGTGGAAAGAGGTGGGAAGGCTCGGACAGGGCTGGGGGGCTCTGGGCTTGCTAGACCCCCTCCCGAGGCTGCTTGAGATCCAATGGGACGACGCCACCTGGAACTCTTTTAAAGAGGCGAAGGAATCACGGAAACTTGGTACATACAGACGCCGCATGGCCAGGGAGGAACAGGGCCCCTCGCTTGGAAAAAAGACCGTGGGAAAAAGAGCAGTAAGAGAGCCTCCGATTGGAGGCAGTTTTACCCCATAAACGGCTATTCTTTAGAGGGCAAGTGGCCAGGACCGGTTTCCACTCCACACCTGTTCATCTTCATACCTGGTCATGTAAATGAAGTGGTGGGGGAGCACAGGAAGGCCGTCTGTCCCCAGGTTGTGTGTCCCCAGGCCGTCCGTCCTCAGGCCCTCTGTCCCCAGGCCAGCCGTCCTCAGGCTGTCTGCGGCTTTCCAGCTACCAGGGCAGAGCTGAGTAGTTGCAACAGACACTGTGCAGCGGATGGAGCCTCAAATATTTACTCTCTGACCCTTTACAGAAAATGTCTGCCGTCCCTTGCTTCCCAGGACAGTGGAATAAATGACCCTGAGACCCCAAGGACTCTGAGTCTTCTGCCCCTGCAGGGCTCCGCACCCCCACCTTGCTCGCTCCCCCATAACCAGCTGACTGACCAACAGGAGCTTCAGCCTGCCTGGGTCTCAGTGTGGACCCTGCTTGGCCAGAAGAAGGCCTCTGTCCTTCCTGAGATTGGACAATGGGTGGGGCTTAGACACTCCAAGGCCTGCCCCCCAATAACCTCGACTCAGCCGCCTCTGCCTGCCCAGCTGTCCAGGCTGGGCCGTCTGCCCGTGCAAACCCCGAGGGGGCTCTGCCTTGATTTCCCTCCGGGAGGCCAGAGGGGCACACACAGACCTTAGTGCCCCACCCGGGCCCCTAGCCTTCCCGGAGCTCAGCGGAGGCAGCCCAGACCCGGCACCCCTTCTCCCCCTCTGCGGCTTACAGTTCCCCACCTGCTCCTCCATGAGGCAGGACTTTAAAACAACAGACCAAAAACCCCATTTTCAGGGTCCATTGGATGGCTGTGGGGATGGTGGGGGGAGGGGCAGGGGTTAAGCTGATGCTCACAGGTCCTGACCCCTGCCCCTGCCCTGCCATCCTGCGGGAGAACAGGGGACAAGAGGCCCATCGCTGGGCAAGGCGGGTGAGAGCTGACACTCGGGTCCCAGCGTCTCCACCGGCAGGGACAGTGAGGAGCCGTCAAGCTCATGCCCGCCTACCCTCCCTCTAGCGCTTCCTTGCCATCGTGCCCCCCACCCCAGGCTCTGCGGCAGCGGGCTGAGCAGGGCCCCTAGCTGAGTGCAAGCCCCCCCACCCCGGCACCCCAGAATGCTGAATGGCCATCCATGGACAGACAAATTCAGTCTGTCCCCCAAGGCTGAATTTCCGGAGCTGAGATGGTTCTTCCTGGGCTGTGGGCCCCAGCCCCACTTGGCTTTGTGTCTGTCCTGAGTTTCTAAAGAACCCAAGGGCCGGTGGGCAGGACCTGAGCCCAGTGAGGGAGGAGGAGGTCTCAGGCCACGGGCTGCCCAGGGCCGCCACGGTCAGGGAGCGCATGGCCCAGGAGCCCCAGCCCCTCCCGTGTCCTTCCCCTCCTGGCACTCTCCTGTCCCAGGGCCCAGGAAAGGGGCCCCCAGTGGGTGTGCAAGGACCAGGAAGAGAGAGAGGAGAGCAACCCAGCATCTCCAATTAGTGATTCTAGAACATTCTGCCCACACCCGCCGCACTCCCACGGCCTGCGATCTTGCGCCCAGAGCTTGCTGAAGGTGGGCCATGCCTGGAGGGCCTGGGGCCTGCTGGGGGAGGCGGTCTGGTGACATGAGGGGGCTGCCCAAATGCCAGAGCTTGGAACCCGGGCTGAGGCACAGGAAGGAGGAACAGCCTGCGTCTTCCCGGGCTGGGTGGGGGCTCCTCTGTGGGCGAGTGGCACTGCGTCTGCCAGGCGATTGAGGAAAGCTTCCCGGGCAGAGGGAATGACATGTTCAACGTCACAGGGACTTGAGGGGGTCTGATGATGCATTAGGGGGACAGAGCAGGGTTCAAAGTAACTGAAGCCGGGGCTGGGGGTGGGGTGTCTGGGGTGGAGGGCCTGGCGGGGTCCATGCCTTGGTAGGGCTCGTGTGCTCCCCCCAGGAGCTGGACCCTCTCCCTGGGGGCCTGCAGGGGACCTAG
>PVIY010047887.1:0-17604 GCA_004026745.1 Myrmecophaga tridactyla | reverse complement strand
CAACCCAACTCTCCAACACCTCTCCCAAGCATGCCCTCCCCCCTGTTCCCTGCAGGCTGTTGCCAGTGCATAAAGATTGCGGGCACTAACCTCCATACTTAGGCTATCCCTGCCCACCCATGCCCATAGTGTCTCACAACCTCACCCCCCACCCCCCTGAGCTCAGTGCATCTGTTTATGGCACTCCCAGGCAGACGCATGTGCAGGGCCCCCCAATCATGTTATTCAGCTCTGGGAACTTCACACTACAGTAGTCCTAGAACACACATGTGCACAGCCCTCAGCCTTGCATCCCAGCTTGGAGAAAGTGCCAACCTGCACAGGTGGGTCACATCTGCCCCAATCCACAAAGGTATAATGCTCACCTGCTGTCACAGCTCTACACATGTGCACAAAGGGCCACATGCCTTAGACCAGTGCACACCAGGGTTACATCCTCCAAACTAGTGCACCTGCACAGCTACATCCTCCCTGGCTGCTAGGCACCCACATTCACAAGTACCAGTGTAACATCCCCAACCTGTGCCCATACTTTCCCTGAAATAAATCACAGTACTGAGTGCTCCACCATGTACCCTGTTCCCTGCTGTACAATCATCCCCAAAACACAAGGCCTTAGACAACTGAAAGAAATCAACTCCCAAAGTAAATCAATCAAGGTATTACATGAGATGAAGAGAGCAGATCACTAAGCATATCACAATGCAGACAGATAGAGCCCTGCTTAATGACCAAATTAAAATACCTGAGGAGGTGCATATGTTGGATCAACAAATCAAAGATGTTCATACAACTCTACTTAATAAAATAAGAAGGATAGCAAATGACACAAAGAAGATCAAGAGGATAGTGGAAGAGCACAAAGAGGAATTTGAAATAATAAATAGAAAAATAGCAGAAATCACAGAGATTTAAGACTGTTGACCAAATAAAAAACATACTAGAGACACACAACACCAGATTTGAAGAGACAGAAGAAAAAATAAGTGATATAGAGGACAGGATAATTGACTTTGAAGACTCAAAACAGCAAATGACAAAATAGATGGGAAAAAATTGAATGGGAACTCAGGGAAATGATACACAAAACAAACCACTCAAATATAAGAATCATTGGTGTCCCAGAAGGGGAAGAGAGGAGTAAAGGGCTAGGAAGAGTAGTTTAGGATATAATGGGGGAAAACTTCCCAACCCTCATAAAAGACATAAATACACAAGTCAAAGAAACCCAAAGAACTCCAAACAGAATAAATCCAAACAGGCCTTCCCCAAGACATATACTAATCAGTCTGTCAAATGTTGAAGAGAAGCAGAAATCCTGAAAGCAGCAAGAGAATAACAATCTACTATATACAAGGGAAATCAAATAAGACTGAATTCAGACTACTCAATTAGCACCCTGGAGGCAAGAAGTTAGTGGAATGATATGTTCAAGATCCTGAAAGAGAAAGATTTCCAGCCAAGAATTCTGTACCCAGCCAAACTGTCCTTTAAAATTGAGGGAGGAATTAAAGCTTTCACAGGCAAAAAAGCCCTGAAAGAATTTGTCAACAAGAGACTGGCTCTATAAGAAATATTAAAAGGAGTTCTGCCAGCTGAAAAAAAAAAAGGACAGGAGAGGGAGGTCTGGAGGAGGGTACAGAATTGAAGAGTACCACTAAGGGCAATTTAAAGAATATAAAGAGAAAGAGGGAAAAGAATATATAGATGTGTGAATTAAAATAAAAAGATAAGATGATAAAATCAAGAAACACAGTAATAGCTTTGAATGTTAGTGGATTAAACTTACCAATTAAAAGATACAGATTGGCAGAATGGATTAAGAAACATAATCCAGCTATGTGCTGCTTACAAGAGACTCATCTTAGACAGAAGGATACAAATAGATTGACAGTGAAAGGATGGAGAAAGATCTTCCATGTAAGTTTTAACCAAAAGAAAGCAAGAGTAGCTATACTAATATCAGACAAAATTAACTTCAAATGTAGAGACAGCATAAGAGACAAAGAAGGACACTATATACTATCTAAAGGGTCAATTCAATAAGAAGATATAACAATCATAAATATTTATGCTCCCAATTAAGGAGTTTCAATGTACATGAACAGACATTGGCAAAACTGAAGGGAGCAAAAGATGTTTCAACAATAGTAGTAACTTCAATACACCACTCTCCTCTATAGATAGAACAACCAGACAGAAGATCAACAAGGAAATAGAGAAGTTAAATGACTTGATAAATGAATTAGACCTAATAGACATATATTGGTCACTGCACCTCAAAGCACAAGGTTATGCATTCTTCTCTAGCACTCATGGAACATTTTCCAGGATAGATCATATGCTGGGGCACAAAACAGGTCTTTATAAATGTAAAAATATTGAATTTTTCCAAAGCACTATCTCTCATCACATGGGATGAAGCTGGATCTCAATAACCACCAAAGAATGAGAACATTCACAAATATATAGAGATTAAATAACACATTTTAAAACAACCAGTGGTCAAAGAAGAAATGGTTAAAAAAATCAGCAGCTATCTGGAGATGAACGAAAATGACAATCTAACTTATTAGAACTTATGGGATGCAGCAAAGGCTGCGCTGAGAGGGAAATTTATTGCCTTAAATGCCTATATTAAAAAAAACAAGAAAGAGCAAAAATTGAGGACTTAACAGCAAACCTGGGGGAACTTGAGAAAGAAAAGCAAACTAACCCCAAAGTCAATAGGGGAAGAGAAATAACAAACATTAAAGCAGAGATAAATGAATGGGAGAACAAAGGAACTATAGAAAGAATCATAAAACCAAAAGTTGGTTCTTTGAGAAAATCAATAAAATTGATAGGCCACTAACAATAATGACAAAGAAAAACAGAAAGAAGATGCAAATAAACAAAATCAGAAATGAGAAGGGGTGCATTATCACAGACACTGAAGAAATAAAAAAAATCATAAGAGGATACTATGAACAACTATATGCCAACAAACTAGACCACTAAGATCAAATGGGCAAATTTCTGGGGACACACAAACAAGCTACACTGACTCAGGAAGAAATAGAAGATCTCAACAAATGAATCACAAGTAAAGAGATTCAATCATTCATCAAAAATCTTCCTACAAGAAAAGCCCAGGGCCAGATGGCTTCACAGGGATATTTTATCAAACATTCCAGAAACAACTAACACGAATCCTGCTCAAATTTTTCCAAACAACTGAAGGAAAATGAATTCTACCTAACTCAGTTTATGAAGCTAGTATCATGTGAATACCAAAACTGGGTAAAGATGCTATAAGTAAGGAATCTCCCTAATGAGCATACATGCAAAAATTCTAAAAAAAAATTAGCAGATTGAATCCAACAAAACATTAAAAGAAATATACACCATGACGAAGTGGGGTTTATACCAGGAATGCAAGTTGGTTCAACACAAAAAATCAATTAATGTAATACAGCACATTAACAAATCAAAAGGGAAAGATCACATGATCATCTCAATTGATGCTGAAAAAGCATTCAACAAAATTCAGTATCCTTTTCTGATAGAAAACACTCCAAAAGATAGGAATCAAACATAACTACCTCAATATGATAAAGGGAATATATGAAAAACTGATAGCCTGCATCATATTCAAGGCATAGAAACTGAAAGCCTTCCCCCTAAGATCAAGTACAAGACAAAGATGCCCACTTGTCACCACTATTATTCAACACTGTGGTATAAGTTCTAGCTGGAGCAATCAGGCAGGACAAGGAAATAAAAGTCATCCAAACTGGAAAGGAAGAAGCAAAGCTCTCTTAATTTGCAGATGATGTCATACTATTCTTGGAAGATCCTGAGAAATCTACAGAAAGTTACTTGAGCTAATAAACAAATTCAGCAAGGTGGTAGGATATAAAATTATAGTGCAAAAATCAGTAACATTTCTATACACAAGCCATGATCTAGCTGAGGAGTCAGTTAAGGAAAAAATTCCATTCAAAACAGAAACTAAAAGAATCAAATACTTAGGAATGAACTTAACTAGGGACTTAAGAGACTTGTACACAAAAAACTACATAACATTGCTAAAAGAAATCGATGGAGATCTAAATAGGTGGAAAGACATTGCCTGTTCATGGATAGAAAGGCTATTTATAGTTAAGATGTCATTTCTCCCCAAATTCATCTACAGATTCAACACAGTACCAATCAAAATTCCAACAATCTACTTTGAAGATTTGGAAAAGCTAACTACTAAATTCATATGGAATGGAAAAAGACCACAAATAGCTAAAGGCACCCTAAAAATGAAGTGGGAGGATTAACACTCCCTGACTTTAAAACCTATTATAAAGCTAGAGTGGTCAAAACAGAATGATACGGATACAAAGACAGAAACAATCACCAATGGAATTGAATTGAGAGTGCAGAAACAGGCCATCAAATGTATGGCCAACTGATTTTGAGAAGGCCCCCAAATGCTTTGAACTGGTACAAAATAGTCTTTTCAATAATTGGGCATGGAAGAACTGGATATTAATAGCCAAGAGATTGAAAGAGGACCTGTATCCTACACCCTGCATAACAATGAACTCAAAGTGGATCAAACACCTAAAATATAAGAACTAGCACCCTAAAGCTTCTAGAAGAAAATGTAAGGAAACATCTTCAAGACCTAGTAAAAGGAGGTAGCTTCCTAAACTTTACACCCAAAGCACAAGTAACAACAATCAGAAAATAAATAGATGGGAACTCCTCAAAATCATATGCTTCTGCACCTCAAAAGTCTTTGTGAAAAAGGTGAAGAGACAGCCAAGTCAATACCAGAAAATATTTAGAAATCACATATTAGACAGAGGTTTGATTTCCTGTATATAAAAAGAAATCACAGAATTCAACAACAAAAGAACAAACAATCCAATTATAAAATGAACTAAAGATATGAATAGGCATTTTTCTGAAGAGCAAATACAGATGACTCAAAATCACATGAAAAGATGCTCATTTTCACTGGCTGTGAGGGAAATGCAGATCCAAACTACAATGAGATACCATCTCAAACCTATGAGAAGGGCTGTTATTAAACAATCAGGAAACTATAAATGTTGGAGAGGATGTGAAAAAACTGGGACACTAATGCACTGTTGGTGGGAATGCAAAATGGTGAAGCCACTATGGCAGACTGTTTGGTGGTTCCTTAGAAAACTAAGTATTGAACTGCCTTATTACCCAGCAATAGCACTACTTGGTATATACATAGAGGAGCTGAAAACAATGACACAAACAGATATTTGTACACCAATATTTATAGCAATATTATTCACAATTGCCAAAACATAGAAACAAACCCAATACCCATCAACAGAAGAGTTGATCAACAAAATGTGGTCTATACATATGATGGAATATTATGCAGCAGTAAGACAAAATGATGTCCTGAAGCACATGACAAGATGGATGAACCTTGAGGACATAATGCTGAGTGAAATTAGCCAGACACAAAAGGACAGATAGTGTATGAGTCCACTTTTATGACTAGCATAAAGGTATAATCAGACTTATAATACAAAATATAGGGGACTTGGAGATACATAGAAGCTAGAGATGGGTGAACCATTAGCTAATGATGTTGAACTCCAATATAAGGGAATAGATAGGAGCAAAGGTGATTTTCTACTGGTTCTAGAAGTAATATTACCATATTGAAGATGAACAAGATTGAAAGGGGGTGTATAGACCTACATTCCAACTGACTCACACTAGAAATATGTTCTTGTAAGAATTACTTCAAAGATACGATTTTTGTATAAAGATAATTTAAGTCCAGGGTACAGGGGAAAACTGCCATTGCATGTTCTAATCTATGTTCAAGAGGAAACCATCAGCACTTCCACAGCAACAGCAAAGGTAAATAATGGGGTGAGGGACAAGAGTTAAGAGGAGGTTTAGATCTCCTGTATGGTGAGGGTGTGTTTACTGGTTTTCTGTCTCTTGGGAACAATGAAATTATCTAAAATTGAGAATGGTGATGGACAGTGGACTTTGGGTCCTCTACATGATGCCCAACGAATACGGGTAACTGAAGGATGCACTGATGAAGTAGAATGGCCAATGATGGTGTATACTTATAAATGAAAGCTTTGCTGCTACAAAAAGGAACGATGTTGTGGGGCATGCAATGATATGAATGAACATGGAGACATTTGGTGAGATGAAATAAGCCAGAAACAAGAAAACAACAATGGTATGGTCATCTTTAGAAAATGGCTATAAAAAATGAGGGCCAAGATTGTAAGCTTTTAGAGCAGACACATTAATTCTGGAGTGGTGATTATTATTTCTGGATTTAGAGAGGCTGTTTTTTTATATATAACCTGATATTTAGAGATAAGAATTAAGCAGAACAGGTTGGGGTTAAGGTAATTCAGAACATAGAGGTAAGGAAGACAGTGTCTCTACTTTAGAACCACACATACTTTTTGAGATCAATAGAAAGAAGATTTATTTGATCTGGAATTGAAATTTTATGTAGTGCATAATCTAATTCAACCTATCTGTATAGCTCATTTGAACAACTGAAACACAGAGAGCACAGAATGAGAAAGTGGTCCTTTAATCCTGTATTGATTATTGTAATGCCTGGAAACATCCTAGAGTATATTAACCAGATAATCAAAAATATTGGCAATGTCCTCTGAGGAAGGGGAGAAAGACTGTGGAACTGCTAAACCTTACCATCAGGGAATCCCCTGATACTGTGTCAAACTTTAGGAACATCCAAATCAATAGACCATGCCCAAGATCATGAAGTTTACTCTTGTGGAGTTTATGTAGGTAACATAGAAGCTTAGAGTACTTATAAGCATGCCTAAGAGTTACTTCTGGAGGACCTCTTTTGTTGCTCAGATCTATCCTCAGTCTCTCCAAACCCAACTCTGCAAGTGAAATCATTGCCCTCCCCCCTACATGAGATATGACATCCAAGGGTGAAAGTCTCCCTGGCAATGTGGAAGGGGACTTCCAAAAGATGAGTCTAGTCATGGCACCATGGGATCAACAATTATATCCTGACCAACTAAGGGAAAAGAAGTGTAATTAATAAAGTATCAAATAGAATTGAGAAGCTACTCTGGAGGTTGCTTTTATGCAAGCATCAGGTAAACCTTGCTACTTATCATAACCTGCCAACCCCCAACCTGGACCATTCCAGCCAATCCTAAAGAACACCTAGGGCAATTTATAAGATTCCACAAGGGTTCCAGGCACTAGAGTAACTTGCCAGAAACCTACAACCTCCATACGGGTC
Source organism: Myrmecophaga tridactyla (assembly GCA_004026745.1). Classification (NCBI taxonomy): domain Eukaryota; kingdom Metazoa; phylum Chordata; class Mammalia; order Pilosa; family Myrmecophagidae; genus Myrmecophaga; species Myrmecophaga tridactyla. The sequence goes on along the minus strand of PVIY010047887.1, from coordinate 10,313 downwards.
CCTGGTCCAGACAAGTCCTGAAACCTAGTCCAGCCTCTCTAGAACATGAGATAGTTGCATCTCCCTAGTCCATATTACTGACAGACCCTTCCAATATCAACATTTTAGAATTGCCATATACCAAACAACCCCAATGAGAGGTATGGAAAGATCAAAGGTGATGGTGGAATTATACATAGAAGATAGGACTTAACAAATGAATATGAATGTTGAGTCATTAAATTGATATCTCTTTTAGTCTCCAGTATGTTAGAGCAGCTAGTAGTAAAAACTTAAAATTGCAAAATTGCAGCCCACGTCAAAGTCTGAAATATGGTCTACAACTAATTGTGCTGTGCTTTGAAATTTATGGCTTTTTTGTATATATGTTATTGTTCACAAAAAAAGAAGGATAAAAAAGTCAATTATGATGTTTAAAAAGTATTTAAGCCCTTTAGCTTCCTCTATTCTGGAGCAGCTAGAAGGAAAAATATGAGAGGATGGTATGGTAGCCCATGACAAACTCTGGAATCTGTCCTGTAACCACCTTTTGAAGAGTGCTTTAAATACTATTGATTTTTTATTTCTTTGCTTTGTATATATGTTACAATATGTGGAAAAAAAGTTAAAAAAAAAGATGTTCCACCTCACTTACAATTAGGGAAATGCAAATCAAAACCACAACAACATATCATTTCACAACTGATAAAATGGTCATTATCCAAAAAACAGGAAACAGCAACTGCTGGAGAGGATATGGAGGGAGAAGTATACTTTTACAATGCTGGTGGGGGATGTAAAATGGTACATCACTCTGGAAGTCAGATAGGCCACACTAACCTGGCTTTATACAGATTTATATTTCTCAGGAAGCTAAGTATAGACCTCGTATATGATCCAGCAATCAAATTACTAAATAAATTTTCAAAGGAACCGAAGGCCAGGACACAAATTTACTCACTGATGTTTATATCAGGATTATTTATTATTGTGAAGAGATGGAAACAGCCCAAATATCCATTAGCAGATGAGTGCTAAACAAGCTGTGATATAAACATACCATGGAATACTATGCAGCTGTAAGAGAGAATATAGTCATGACGCATGTAACAGTGTGGATGAACCCTCAGGACATTATGCTGAGTGAAATTTGCTGAAACAAAAGGGCAAATAATTTATGGTCTCACTAATATGAACTAACCTTAATTTGTTAACTTCGAGAGTTAAAGTTAAGAACACATGTTATCAGGAGATTGAAATATGGTAGAGAGTGGGCATTTGATGCTGAGGAATACACATTGTGCAATGGGACTGATCATAAAAATTTAGAAATGGATAACGAAATATTACCTCATGACAGCACAATAATATGAGTACACTGAATGAAGTTATTGTGAATATAGTTGAAGGAGAAGAGCCGGGGGTAACATATGAAAAAGATGGAAATATAGAGGATAAATACTGAGATGGTTTAATTTAGGAATGCCTAGTGTGAACAATGATGGTGATTAAATGTACAAATATAAAATCATTTTTGTTTGAGGGAGAATAAATGAATGTGAACATCACAAGGTGTTGAAAATGGATGGTATAAAGGAAAAAGTGCAATCATTGCAAGCTAGGGTTTATAGTCAACAGTCACACTGTAACATGCTTCCAGTGAATGTAGCAAAGGCATTATGCTAAACTAAATGTAAGTAGGCAGCAGGTATGGAGGATGGGTAAGTATTCACTGCAGAAGAAAAGGAAATTTCTTCATATAGATTATGGTGGCTCTAGGCATCATAACAATGTTGCATTTTAGAGCACCCACATAAACAAGTAAACACACATTGCAGATAAGCAATAATTCTACCCTCTCATAGATTGCTGCTCTGGATGTGTGAAAAAAATTAATTAGGCTATTTCTTTACTTATGAATTTTAATTTTTCTCTATAACCCTATCCTCAGTCCAGCTACACATATTACAGGCTCTTCCTAATAAAATTCATCATTAGTCTATTTTCTTCTTTTCACTGGATGACCTTAGAGTAGTTTCTATAAGGGCTTTGGAAAGTCACAAGAAGATAACATGGTATAATGTTTTTATTTCTGTTTTTAACTCATGGCTCTGTTTTTTTCACCCACTGGGCCCTTTTTAAAAAATCCATTTCCTTCATTCTTAAGGATAATCCATATTATTTTATTTTTATAAGCTGCCCTTTTCCACCACTTTCCACTTTCTAGAATTATATTAGATTTCCCTCATTGATTTTATTTTCAAGCTTTTCTCCCCAATTCTTTATTTCTCTATTGAATAGTTATCCTCTAGAAATGTGCCTCCATTCTTCTTCTACCATTTCTATGACACATTTTGTTTCTCATGTAGAGTTTTCACATATTAGGAACTCTCTTTCTAGCTTTCTGAAGTACTTTTTTACTTTGACTCATTAGAAGGATTCTATTCTTTCTCATTTTGTCCTATGAAATTTTTAAAATTATCAGCTTTTAATTTTTTCTTCTATATCTGTAATATTATCCCCTCTGGAATTCTTTGTTTCATCAATATTATTTTTCCTTTGGTCTCTGCATTTAAATTATTGACTTTTCACAAACACATCCTGACTTAGGTGTAGTAAGATAATAACTACAAGTCAGAAGTTTAATGGAAATGCCATCAGAATGAACTGAGCTTATGAGCAGCTCGATTTCATTGATCAAGGATATGAGAATTTAAGAGATTTTAATATTTAAATAGTAAATATAAAAAAATTTACAAGAATTCATAGATATATATGTACATTTAATATCTGTGCTCACTGAACACCCTTTTAAAAATGTATCTTTCATATTGACTTCCCTCTTTACTGTGTCTCTTTGTCTCCAGGATGATAATTTAATTTCTACAGCCTGAACTTCAACTTCTGCCTGGGATATAGTAGTTTATCCAATCTGAACCTCAGATGTGGGGCTTTGATCCCTCTTGATAAGAAATCTCTTTCTCTATGCAGTGGCTTCTTTTCTTCTCATTCCCTTTGTGGGTATACACTGTCCATTAATTTCACTCTCATTTGATTGTTTTAGGGGAGGAAGTAGAGAAAAAATTTTAAATGTTGTATTAGAGTTCTCTAGAGAAACAGAATCAACAGAGAACACTTGAAAATATAACATTTATAAAAGTGTCTCACATGACCAGGGGAACACAGAGTCCAAAATCTGCAGGGCAGGCTGTGAAGCTGATGATTCCGATGGAGGGTCTGGATGAACTCCACAGGAGAGGCTCACCAGCCAAAGCAGGAAGAGAGCCTGTCTCTTCTGAATCCTCCTTAAAAGTCTTCCAGTGATTAGACTAAGCATCACTCATTGCAGAAGACATGCCCCTTGGCTGATTATTAATGGAATCAGCTGTGGATGCAGCTGACGTGCTCATGATCCAATTCTATGAAATGTCCTCATTGCAACAGACAGGCCAGCATTTGCCCAACCAGACAAACAAGTACCACCACTTGGCCAAGTTGACACATGAACCTGACCATGACAAACTTCATTGTAATCAAAAGTAAGCTTTGCTTTATTTCATTGGTATTTTCTTGTCTTATGCACATGAAACAATGTTATAGTAAACTAATATACAGACATTGTACATATAAACAATAATTTAAATATTACAGTGCCATGTTGGCTGCCCAAATATACATAATATTTTTCATAATTTGTAATGAATAAAAGAGAGGAGACTATTGCTTCCAGGCAGTAGATTTCAAACAGAAAGCACATACTGTGAATATTGTATAAATGTGAGAGAAAAGCATGCAATTTTTAGCCTGTGAATCAATGGTAAAATTGCTGCTCTATTTTAAAGGTTTCAGAACAAAAGAAAACTTTTCACCCTCCTCCTTCAAATTTCAGGTTGAATGATATTAATATCATAGAATTGAATTAAGAGCAAAAATCATGAAAAATAAAAAGTATTTCCATATTGTTCAAAGTAAAAGTGTGTGTACGTGACAGAAAAACAGGACAATTAAATAAAACTTAAAACATAGACCTATATAATATGAAAACTAATAGCAATAGATAAACATACAAGAATATAATGCATATATAATATTGAAATAAAGAAGATAGAAGCTGTGAAATATCCAGAAGAAAGGCTATTATCAATGATCTAAAGAGATTAAAGATTAAAGAGAATCCTTGAAAAGAGTCTTAAGGAAAACACATATTTAAAATGATAGTATTTTATGTTTTAAAAATGTATTTGGTGTTTTATTTTTATTTATATTTTTGTATTAGTAAATTGGACATCAAAGAAGTATAGTCGTATTGTGACAAAAATAAAATATAATCCAAATTAATATCCATTTCTATACCAGACTTAAATCATAGCTCCTCTATTCCATTGGGATTCTGATGTCTTTCTCTGGAAAAAATTGAACATGCATTTCCCACTTGCCATTATAGAAAGATAACTTACTATAAGTAAAATATAGTGGGTGATCACCACATTTACTTTTTTTTTTCACATGGGCAGGCACAGGGAAACAAACCTGGGTCTCCAGCATGGCAGGCAAGAACTCTGCCTGCTGTGCCATTGTGCCCTGCCCAATTTTTAGGGTTGCACGGTCCAGGAATTGAACCCAGGTCTCCTACATGGAAGTTGGCATTCTAACCACTGAACTAACTGTGCACCCTACATTCACTTTTGAACTGTCATGTCCCATATTGTGTCGATATAAGCAATCTAATACAGAGAATGAAAAATATTAACATGTCCAAGGAGCCTACAAGATTTTATTAATTTGATCTTGTGGGTGAGATAACAAAACAGTAGAGCTTGAGCATAGTATTTTATTTGTTGCTTTTCTATGTTTTAATAAAGATTGTTAATGAGTAGTGGTGATTTCTAAGAAAACATATTCCCTACATCATATTAAAAATACCTAGACTTCTAATTATGAGTGCCACTTAATAATGGCTTTGGCAAATGGATTTACAATTTTAGGAATTTCAGAGACTTATAATAAAAATATGTGAAATTTTTGCCCAGTGAAAATTCATAATGATGTCACTGCTAATTTACTTTTGTATTTTTCAAATTTAATTGTGAGTTGAAGAAAATATGAATAAATGCTGAATATTTGTACACTGTATTTGTTTGAAATAAAATGTATATGCTTGCTTTGTGATGAGATTTCCTTCAATTAACATCCTCAGATCCATTATCATGGCCTTCTTGCTTAGACTGTATATGATGGATTTCAAGGTTGGAGGCACCACAGTGTAGAACGTAGATATTACAAGGTCAGAAAGATCAGTGAAGCCAGTGGTTATAAATAATAAAATGACCACCAGGTGTGGAAGTCAAGTGGTGTAGGCTTTTGACTGGCCTTTAGTTGATGGAATCTTATTGATTGTCAAAAAGATGTGGATGTACATATATATCACTTACCATTACCTTTTATTTTCATTCTTTTTACTTACTTTCATTAATTAACTTTCATTAATTATTGGGCAATGATTGTAATTTCATTTAATGTTAAATACAGTTTCTCTGCTTATTGAGCTAAATAAAACACCACATTCATATATATAATATGAGTCAAGATGTTATAAACATTCCCAGAATTTTAAATATCATAATCCATTTTGGAATATCTAAACTGAGAAAAAGCCAAATTAAATATGTTCTCCCAATGAATTTTATCCCAAGAAAAAGCTGGCATTGTTACATTGAATGATTAGAACACCAGACAATAATATGATTTCAATATGATCCTTTTTATTTTCCACCATTGGTTAAATAAGGATTTTTAACTGCTGTTTTTATTTCTCAGTTACTCTTAAATCTAGGGCAAATTTTATTCTAAAATTAACAGCTTACTAGAATCCCTCCAGTCTCAAAAGACATGTTACAGCTGTCTTTTGAGACAAGCAACTAGTGAAATTACAGTTTATCTCAAGGATAGCAGGATGTTATGAAATTTCATTTCAACAGAAATCAGAGGATGTGTTTATTTCTCTCAAAACGCAGATGATATGCATATAATAAGGCTTCATGGGCATCAATGTGGACAGCATAGAAAGCTGAAGAACATGAACATTTAGCATCTGTTAATGCTCTCCCAGGGGGTTGGAACATGCCCAAGAAGGACAATTCATCTGTTTATTCTAATGGAGAATAGGGTACCTTTTGTCTCCTCTGCCAATAATAAAATCTTGGGCTGAGTTATTAGTGGATTGGCTTGTCATATTTTTATTTTGTCAGTTAACACATTTATAGACTGAACTATAATTAATTCTAGCTCCCAATTACTCAGTCTTCATTTCTTGATTAGCATCCATGACACTGCTTCTGTTAAAGTAATACAAGTCAGAGTCAAGATTTAAGTGGGATGTCTTTGTTTAGTACCAACTTTTCATTTGGTGGGAGGCAGGCTTTTGTGGTGAGCAGATAAGGGAGTGCCCTTTGAAAGAGCTTGACTGGCAGTGTTCGTAACAGCCCATTCCCAGGTAGGAGGTTTCAGCTGACCAGCAGAGGGCAGTGCATCCTGGGGTAAGTGGGCAAGGATGGGACGCATTTTAAATGTGTACTATGCGTGAGAAGAAAACCTCAGATTGATGGAGTAGTGGAGCGATATGATTCGATTTTTATTTGAACTTGACCTCTGTCTGAAAAAAATCGACCAGGGAGCCCTTATTCTGAGGATTCTGAGTTATGCCTGGACGAAAGAGGCAGATGTAAAATTGGAAGTTTCTGGCTATGTTTTTATTGTGAAGCCTAGAATGCACATTTTTTTTTATTTAATACTACCTTATATAAATTTATCTATTCATTGATTCATTGATTTATTTTGCTTACCATAAGGTCTTGGATTAAACTATTTGTTCAGCTCAAGATATATATTTTTACCTTTAATTTTTGTAAGAAACTAGTTTTATAACTATAATTCAATAACCAACAAAATAATATTACATTTTATAGAGCCAAAACAATCAATAAACAAGAACGCATTCCAGATATGCAAGATTTCTACCCTCTCACAGATTGCTATTATAAATACCTGAAGATTTTCCTAAGAATGTGGATGTTTCTTCAGTCCTGCCTCTGCCCCCAGTAAAATTACAACTATTAAAGTCTCAACCATTAAAATGTAACCTCAATTACATTCATTTTTCTAAGTATCATTAAATGATCTTAGAAGAATCTATTTACAATGCTTTGGAATTTTTCAAGGACATAACATGCTATAATATTTTTATTTCTGTTTTTAACTTATGGCTCTGGGTTTCTCAGTAGGTTTTTTTAAAATTCATTTCTTTCACTCTGATGTATGATCTTATTTTATTTTAATTTTTGATAATTTTCTACCTTTTCCTTTCTCTTTCTTCTTTCTGGAATTTTATCAATTTCGTTTTCCCTATAGGCAGTATATTAAAATTTTTCTTCTATGTTTTCAATTTCTCTATCATGTATCTTCCCCTTTAGGAATGTGCCCCAACTCTACTTCCAGCATTTCTATGGCACAATTTTATTTTGGTGACAGAATTTTCACATATTATGATCTCTCTCTAGTTTACTGAGGGACTTCTTCCCTAGTTCTCATTGAAAGGATTCTTCCTTTTATCCTATGATAACTTTTAATACAGATATTTGGTTTTTTTCTATAGTCTGGAATTATTGTTTACTCTTAGTTTCTTTTTTTCCATCAACATTGCTTGTATTTTGCTCTGTGTCTTTAAATAGAAACTTTCCACCAGCACATGATGACCCTATATGGTATGTTCATAATTGAGAGGAGGTAGTTTATTGGAAGTGCGAAGTGCAGGGACTGGGCTTGTGAAGAACTCAAGGTCTTTGACCAGGGATGCAGAGATTCTTAAATATCAATTATTTCAAGGAGTCATTTCCTCCATAAATGAATCCACCAAGATTCTCCAAGTGGAGTGTTAGCTTAGCCACTCAGATTCTGTAAAATATGTGTAGAATAAATTAGTGCATTCACATTACATACCTGAATATCCTTTTAATATATGTCTCTCATCCCACCTCCCACTTTACAGAACTTTTTCTCTCCAGACTGATTCTACTGTGCTTCAGCCTTTGTAGCCTCTACATTCCACCATTTCTGCTAGGCAGATAGAGGTTTCTTCACTCTTGAGGTAAGAGTAGCAGTGGAGTTTTGTCACCTTTTGTTTCAACTCTCTTGTCATATGCAGTTCCTGGTTTTTACCATCTGTAGTAGTGTATTACCACATTTTCTTTGAATTTCTGGGTATAAATTTCTCTTAATTTCACTCCCACTTAATTGTTTTACAGGAGGTAGTAAAGATAAATGTGTTTTAAATGTCATTGTTATCAAAACTACATTTTGCTTGATTTGTATTTTTCTTGTCTTATACACACAAAACATTTTGTTTTATATTAAAATAAAATGAAAAATTGCACATCTAAACATTACAATATAAATGGTATCATATTATTAACTTCCCCAAAACACATTTTTTTCATAAAGTTTAATGAAAACATATAGGTGAAATTCCTTTAAGGCAGTAGTTTTAAGACAGAGAGCCCATCCTGTGCATGCTGAATTAAAAAGATATAAAAATAGCATGCAACTTTTTGGAGTGTGAAGGCAATTATAAAATTGTTTATCAATTTTGAAGATTCCAAAACAGCAGCCAGCCTTCTAGTAGTTACAGCACTCTCCTCTCCAAAACTTCATATTGAAAATATTAATAACTTAGAATTGAATTAAAAGCAGAAAGCATGAAAATGAATGAAAGGATTCCCACATTATTCAAGATAACATTCTTTGAGAACAATACTAAAGCAATACAATTAAATAGGACCTAGACTTGAATAAGAAAATAATTAATAACAATAGATGAAATAACAAAAATAGATAAGTACTATACATTCGCTAGTCTTATAAACCTTCATAATGTGCATATGGCAAAATTTCACAATGACAGCTTTATATCTATAACCACATCTTTATCTATATATAGTCTATAGATTCCCTACTATTTTAAAATCTTGCACCTTATATGAATGTGGTAAAATTTCCCAATAACAACTTTATATATATAGTCTCATCTTTATATATATATTTCTAAATCTATTTTCTTATTTCAATTACAAATCATTCAATGCATATTCCTTTTTAATCTGGAAAAGTTTGTCTTTCAATGCTCCTTTTCAATGATATTTTGAAGGTTAGTACATTATTTTGTAGAATACCCATCAATTTAGAATGGAAAGTGAAAAGTCTGGGTTTTGAGGAAAAAGAAAAGAGAGAAATGGGGAAACTAATGGAAGAGCTGCCTGATATGAGCTGTGAGTCTCAGTAGAGAATTCTACCAGACTCAGGATCCTCCACAAAAAGAAAGCTGAGAACAAACCCCTCTGAAGTTACAAATACCCATCTGTCTGGCACCCTGAAAGTCTCCTCTTGGCCATAACAACCAGAAGCCAAGAGCAATGAGGTTCTTGATGCAGTCAAAGATGTTTAGACTCCAGGGAATGAAGCAGGCTGAAGAAAGATGGTGGGTGGGTCTGGAGGGGGTAAATAAAAAATATCTAGAACAGTTATAGAATGCTTTTTTATTTAACCAGGTTGAAATGTGTTTTTCTTTCTGAACACATGGATTCACATGTTTTATAGTTGTGGTAGTTAGGTTCAGGTGTTGACTTGGCCAGGTGAATGTGCCTAGCTCTGTTGCTGTGGATGTGAACAAATGGCATGTGAAGCTCATCTGTTGCTGATTATGTCTGCAGTTGGTTAGGGGGAGTGCCTGCTGCAATGAATGACACTTGACTTAATTGGCTGTGGCTTAAATGAGACAGGTCCATGCAGCACAGCCCAAGCAGCTCAGCATACCTCATCTCAGCACTCACAGCTCAGCCTAGGCCTTTAGCAATGCAGAAAGGAATCACCTTGGGTAAAGCTGTTGGAGCCCAGAAGCCTGGAGAGAAGGCCAGCAGAGATCACCCTGTGCCTTCCTGTGTAAGAGAGAACCTCAGATGAAAGATACATTTTTAATTAAATAAAATCCCCTTTTATTAAAAGTCAATCCAACTCTGGTGTGTTGCATTTTGGCAGCTTTGGCAGACTATTACATTAGTTTTAAGGAAAATTCAGCCATTTCATCTTCTTTATTCTCCATTATCATTTACTTGTTATATCTTGCATTTCATGTGCATATGAATGCTTATGTGCATGTGAAATTTCATTTCCTTCTCTGCAGGGTTCAGGGCTCTCCAGGTCTATGTTTAAGTTCATTAACTATTTTATCTTATATTTTACTTTTTGTTTAATCTTTGGTTTAACCAATAATCTGCTTCAATTTA
>PVIY010047886.1:0-17606 GCA_004026745.1 Myrmecophaga tridactyla | reverse complement strand
TGTGGGCACAGAATAACTCTGTTCTTTGTATATTCACCTATGCTCACCCTCCAACTATATTTCTAATGGACAAATATTTCTATTTTACACAATAGTTTTACACTATCAGGGTACTGTTGCTCAATCCTCTTATTTACACTTTGAGGAATGCAGAATTTAGAAATGCCATGAAAAAATTATGGTGCAAAAACTTGTGAGTTGAAGCAACAGAGTGAAAGACTCCACTTGAAGATTCTGTTTTAAACAAACTTGATTGATTGAAAAGAGAAAATGTGCTCACCCTGCTGTGGAAAATGCAATCATCTCTCTGTAAGATATTTGAGAAAGTAGGAAAAGTGAGCACATAGCACAGAATCCCAGTTAATTTTTAGACAAATTCACATGAATGACAATTCATCAAGGGCAGCAAGATTTGTGGGAGCTTAAACTCATTCATAGTTCAAAACCTACTCTTCCAGCTCAAAGCCACTCAAAAAATTTTTTAAGCCATTAGTGCCATAAATATCAGATTATTAAGACTTTATTTGAAACTATGTCCCTTTTTGGGACATCTGCAATGTGAACTTTCAGTCTTCTGTTAATATACAAGGAGGAAGCTTAAATTATTTTTTTCAAATAAGAATAATTTTGATTATAGTAAACATCCACTAAATTGAGCCATAATCTTTCTCAATGTACATTAATGCATTTTGTTTATTATGTTAGTCATTATTCATTCAAAATATTGAGTTTTATAGCCTTTTTGCAATTTGTCAGGGGACACAGCACAAAAATTGTATTTGGTAAATAAGTGACAATTTTATAATATCATGAGAATATTATATAAATCAATCCTTCAGGGATGAGATAATGTATAATGAAACACAGGGCAGAAAAATAATTTTGCAATACAATATAAGATGACATTATGATGTATCCAAAGAAATATATATTAAGAAAATTAACATAGAACAGAGTATAACAAAGACACAAAATTTCTCACTAGATATTGGGTGCAAACTTTTAACAGGGACATGGTTAACCAATTATTTTGTAAGATCCACAGGCCAGTTGGCCTGGAAAATACACTTATGTATTAGCAGAGATATTTTGGGCTATTGCTACCTGAGGCGATAGCTAATATTGCTTGGTCAAATTCTGCTTTGTCATGCAACCTTAATATGGTAATTGGGTTTCCTATAGAGACATTTATCCCTGGATAGAGGGGTTTGGTCCAATTACCAGGATAGGTATTTTGTGTCTTAGAATTCTATTTTTATGGCAGCTCATAATGTTTACATTCTGGTCCAGGGATTGTTAATTAATGAATTTGGGCAATACAGGTCAGCAAAGAAGGAGTGGGCAATAAAAGCCCAAATTTGAGAACTGAAAAGATAAAGATTATTTTCCTGTGTATCTGAAGATTAAAATCTAAAAGACTATGGTGGTAAAACTCATATAACACTACTTGAAAAGCTTTGCATGAGCTTGGCTCCTTGGGAGCAACACCACTGACGAAACTTCAAAACCCTTATAATAAAATATCTGAAGATTTTCATAAAGCATATATTCTTCACTGGAAAACCTCTCAAATGGCAAGTCCTACTGATGAAGAAGAAAAATTGTCCTGGTCTGTGACTTAAAATATCAAGAAGCTTCTTACTTGCCACAACTTTGGCATTACTATTATTGACATACTTTAACATTGTTGTAAAGAGCAAAGGGGATTTTATTATTTGAAGAAAAGATATAGCTACATGATTCTATTATCAGATAATGAGTGCTACTATGGAGGCAACAATCTCTGCCATCCTATGTTGGGAGTATAAGAAGTAAGCAGACATGAACTTGGTAAATGAGGAAAGCAACTTAGCCACAGAATTTTATTTAGTAACAAGGGAGAAATGGTAATAGACATGAGATGATAGAGGTGAAAAACTGTTTCATCTTGTACTGTATGAAACTCCTCAGTGCATAAACAATTTTGGAAGGTCATTGATGGTCAGGAAAGTTTCTATCCCCCATTAATTAAGATTAGTTGAAATTCCTTTTGGAGACTGAATTTTTCCAGCAGCAAAATTCAGAGACACTATCATATCATTTGTTACGTTAACCTTGTCTAATTCAAATCAGATTCTATGCTTCCAAATATCATCCTCATGCTAATGACACTCAGTTTATGATGTGTCCACCCAGACATGTCAGCTGAATGGGAGTCTTATTTTTATAGCGTTCTCTCTATCACCAATAATCTTCACAGTTACCAACTGATTGCTTTTAGTCCAACCATGCTCTATTTGCACTCTTCTTCAGCCAAATCAATCTTTCCATTGCCCAGACTGAAAACACTGGAGAATAACAAAAAAGATGGTGATATTACAATTCACAAATCACACAGAAAAAAATGGGTCTTAAATCTATATCCAGAATCTTATACATATTTTTAATTTTATTCCTCTACCATTCTGATATAAGACATCATCTTTTATCTTGAGTTCAGCAGTAGACTTTCATAATTCTTCCTACTTCTATTATTCTTGCTGAATCTGTTCTGAGCACAGTAATCAGAGAAATTTATCACTCCTCTGCATAAAATTTTTCATGGCTCCATTTAATTTGGAGAAAAGACTAAGATCTTTGCAATAATTTTATCTTCTATTGCCACTTTGCCCTTTTTGCTATGCACAGTCTTGTCCTCTTGTCTATAGCCATACTGGAATTTTTGCTGTTCCATGACTGTACCAGGCTGGCATCTGCCTGTACCTTAAGTCATCTGCTCCAGTTGTTTCTTCTGCTTAAATCACTCTTACAGCAATGTTTTAGGCTAACAGATCCATCTCTTTAAGACACTGCACTGAGTATCCCCTCAGTGAGGCCTCATGAATGGTCATATTTATTAAAGCATCTCATAGCACCCTCATCTCCTTATATTTTTCTTTTTCTTTCTAAGTACAATTTATCATCTTCAGACATATTATATAAATTACATATGTATTTAATTTTTCTATTTTTCCCCACTAGTATGAAAAAACAAAAAAAGTATCTTTGTCTATTTTATACAATAATGTACCCCAAGTTGTTTGAGAATGGTTGGAATATTGCAGACACTCATTAAACATTTGTGGTGGTTCTCCAAACTTAGTGCTTAAAACCTGATAAATAAAGAAAAGTTCCTAACACTGGACCTGTTGGTTCCTGTAAAAATGCTTAATTATTGTTTCCATTTGGATAATAAATAAAAAGTCATATAAGTACATTCTCAATCATCTGATGATCAATCACACACCATTCCATTACCAGATACTGATTTTTAGGATGAGGAAACAACCACTGCCTTGCTGTGTTGGGAGTATATGAAGTAAGCAGACATGAACTTGGTAAATGAGGAGAGCAATGAAAACAACTTAGTCATAGAACTTTACTTAGTAGTAAAGATGGCTACTATTGTATTTCTAGTAAGAAATTCCCTGTACATGTTCCTTGTACCAGGTTCCTCTGTCAGAGACTGCTAGAAGTCCACTATCAGGTGTGCCTTTCTTTCCATTAAGCAAATGAGTTTGAATTAATCCTGAAAATGAAATTCAAGTTCCAGGAAGATGGCAGAATAGGATATGTTAAGTTCACCTTTGCTCCAAAGAACAGCTAGAGAAGCAATGGGAAGGTGATTGGGATGGTGATTCCAGGAGGGTCCTTCTGCACTATGTAGGGAGGCCCTGGGTGCAGAAGCTGAGGAACTGAGAAGCAGAGAATGAGAGACAGTATGGCTGATGTAAACAGCCTAACGTGAAGCCAGGAGCCCTCAGGAGTGTACTGACAGAGAGATGGGGCTAGGGAGTAAGTCAAGCCATGTTCTTGGATATCAGTGTGGCCTTGCAACCAGCAATTCACCTCATACCTGACACATCTGATCTCTATCACCTACCCCCCTTCCCCACACTGCAAAAACACCACCTTACCAAACCCCCACATGTGTACCCACCCCATGCACTCACATCAAATACATGCACGCCTGACCCAGACCAACTCACCTCTCCTGTGCAAGCACAGTCTCAGCCTGCCCACCCTGAACCCAACCTCCCACTTCCTGCCCCCCTGCAGGTTGTCAACAGCACATAAAGGCTGCAGGTACCTACTACTATACCCGAGCTACACTGGCCCTCAGCCAATACAGATATGCAACCCCACCCTGCCCCTCCTGAGGTGTACAACAGTTTGCAAATTTCTGAGATCTGCACACACACCTGGCCCACAGTCATATCCCCAACTCTAGGCAGGCACTGACCTGTGTTGCTGTATCACAGCCACTCCAGCCCACACAGGCACAGTATGGACCTACTGTCTTGAGCTCTGAGCATGTGCACAAAGGACCCTACACCCAAAACCAGTGCACATAAGGGCCCTCCCCAAAGACCCATTCCCTGCACAGCCACACCTTCCCTGCCATTGGATGCCCAAGTTCACAGGCACCAGCATAGAATCCTCAAACTGTGCCTGTATCTGTGCTGCAATGGTTCACTGCACTGTTGTGCGCCAGCACACACTTGCATCCTGTTTCACATACAACCTGCAAACAAAAGCTTTAGACTACTGAAGGAAATCAACTTCTAAAATAAAGCAGTCAAGCTATTTACATGCCGTGAAGACAGCAGAAGATCACTAAGCAAAACATGATGCAGACAGATATAGCCCAGCATAATGACCAAATGAAAACACCAGATGACACACACACACAGGCACAACTAATCAAAGATGTTCATATGACACTACTAAATAAAATAAATGGGATGGCTAATGACATAAAGGAGATCAAGAAAATATAAGAAGAGCATAAATAGGCGGGCCATGGTGGCTCAGCAGGTAAGAATGCTTGCCTGCCATGCCTGAGGACCCGGGTTCGATTCCCAGTGCCTGCCCATGTTAAAAAAAAAAAAGAAGAGCATAAAGAGGAATTTGAAAAATAAATAAAATATAGCATATATCACAGAGATTAAAGGATCTGTTCACCAAATAAATATCATACTAGATATACACCACAGCAGACTTGAAGAGGCAGAAGAAAGAATAAGCTAACTAGAGGACAGGACAACTGATTTCAAACTCTCAAAAGAGCAGGTGGCAAAAAGGATGGAAAAATTTGAATTGAATCTCAGGGAAATGATGGAGAAAACAAATTGCACATATATAAGAATCATTGGAGTCCAAGAAGGAGAAGATATTAGTAAAGGATTAGAAAGATTGGTTGAGGATACAATGGGCAAAAACTTCCTAACCCCTACAAAGGCCATTAATATGCGAGTCAAAGAAGCTCAACAAAGTCCAAATAAAATAAATCCAAATAGGCCTTCCCCAAGACAAATACCAATCAGTCTGTCAGATGAAGAGAAGCAGAAATCCTGAAAGTGGCAAGAAAAAGACAATTTACTATATACAAGGTTAATCACACAAGACACGGTTCAGACTACTCAACTGGTACTATGGAGGGAAGAAAGCAGTGGTAGGATATATTTAAAATCCTGAAAAGAAACACTTCCTGCCAAGAATTCTGTGCTCTGCCAAACTGCCCTTCAAAACTGAAGGAGAGATTAAAATACTCACAGATGAACAAATCCTGAAAGAATTTGTAAGCAAGAGATTGGCCCTAAAAGAAACATGAAAGGGAATTCTGCCAGTTGAAAAAAAAGACAGGAAAGGGAGGTCTTTTTTTCAGGTAACTTAAAGGATAAAAAGAGAAAGAGGGAAAAGAATATGTAGCTCTGACAAATAAATTCAAAGGGATAACGTGATGGACTCAAGAAGTGCCTTTTCAGTAATAACTGAATTTTAACAGACTAAACTTACCAAATAAATATATGCAAAAGAGAATGGGCTAAGAAATATAATCCAGCTGTGTATTGCTTGCCAGAGACACATCTTAGACACAAGGATGCATAAGATTGAAACTGAAAGGATAGAAAAAGATGTCCCACACAATTTGTAACCAAAAGAAAGCAGGAGTAGCTATACTAATATTGGACAAAATAGACTTTAAATGCAAGTATATTATATGAGACAAAGGAGGACACTATATATTAATAAAAAGGACAATTCACTGAGAAGAAATAACAATCATAAATGGTTTTGCTCCCTATCAGGGAGTGCCAAAGTACATGAGACAGACATTGTCAAAACAGAGGGAGTGATAGATGTTTCAAAAATAATACTAGGAGACTTCAAAACACCACTCTTCTCTATAAATAGAACAACCAGACAGAAGATCAATTAGGAAATGTAGAAATAAAAAATTGATAAATGAATTAGATTTAACAGACATATACAGGCCATTACAACCCAAAACACCAGGATACACATTCTTCTCTAGTGTTCATGGAACATTCTCCAAGATAGAACATATGCTGGGACACTAAAAAGGTCTTTATAAATTTTAAAATATTGAAATGATTCAAAGCAGTTTCTCTTATCACAATGAAATGGAGCTGAATAACTACCACCAAAGAATCAGAACTCTCACAAATATACAGAGATTAAATAACACACCCTTAATCAGTGGGTCAAAGAACAAATTGCTAGATACATCAGTAGCTATCTGGAGATGAATGAAAATGGGAAGACAACATATCAGAACTTAGGGTATTTGGCAAAGGCTGCACTGAGAGGGCAATTTATTGCCCTAAATATTTATATTTAAAAAACAAGGAAGAGCAAAAATTGAGGACTTAACTGCTAACTTGGAGAAACTTGAGAAAGAAACAGAAAACTAACCCCAAAGCAAAGAGAAGAACAGAAATAACAAAGATTAAAGCAGAATTAAATGAATGGGAGAACAAAAGAACCAAAAAAGAACAAATAAAACCAAAAGTTGGTTCCTTGAGAAAAATCAATAAAATAGTTCGGCCACCAGCAAAAATGACAAAGAAAAAAGGAGAGGATACAAATAAATGAAAGCCAAAATGAGAAGGGTTACATTACACAGACTCTGAAGAGATTAAAGAAATCATACGATGAGTCCATGAAAGAACTATATGCCAATAAACTAGACCACGTAGACGAAATGGATAAATTCCTTAAAAAATGCAAACAAGCTTCACTGACTCAGGAAGAAATAGACGATTTGAACAAAGCAATCACAAGTTCAGAGATTCAATTAGTCATCAAAAATCTTCCTTTAAAGAAAAGGCCAGGGCCAGATGGCTTCACAGGGAATTTTATCAAATATTTCAGAAAGAATTAACATCAATCCTTCTTAAACTTTTCCAAAAACTTAAGAGGAAAGGAACACTATGTAACTCATTTTATGACACTAATATCATTATAATACCAAAACTGGATAAAACTACAAGCTTATTTCCCTTATGAACATAGATGTAAAGATTCTCAACAAAATACTAATAAGTCTAATCCAAAAACATATTAAAATAATTATCCCAAGTGGGGTTCCTACCAGGAATGCAAGTATAGTTCAACACAAGAAAATCAATTAATGAAATAAAGCACATTAACAAATTAAAAGGGAAAAACCACATGTTCATCTCAATTGATGCTGAAAAAGTATACAACAAAATTCAACATCCATCCACATCAAAAGATAGCAATCAAAGGTAACTTCTTCAATATATTATTGGGCATATAGGGCATATATGAAAAGCTGATAGCCAGCAACATACTCAATGGAGAGAGACTGAAAGGAGCTTTCCCCATAAGATTGGGAAAAAGAAAATGATGCCCTCTTTCACCACTATTATTCAACATTATACTAGAAATTCTAGCAAGAGCAATCAGAAAGGAAAAATAAACAAGAGACATCCAAATTGGAAAGGAAGAAGTAAAGCTTTCATTATTTGCATATGACATGATACTGTACTTGGAAAATCCTAAGTAATCTACAACAAAGTTACTTGAGCTAATAAACAAATTCAGCAAGGGGGTGGGATATAAAACTAATGTGCAAAATCAGTAATAGTTCTATACACAAGCAATGACTTAACTAAAAAGTTAGTTAAGGAAAACAAATCATTAAAAAATAGCAACTAAAAGAATCAAATATCTAGGAATGAACTTAACTAAGGATATAAAGGATTTGTCCTCAGAAACTATATAATATTGCTAAAAGAAATCAAAGGAGATCTAAATGGGTGGAAAGCATTCCCTGCTTATGGATAGGAAGGTTAAATATAGTTAAGATGTCAATTCCACCAAAATTGATATAAAGATTCTATGTAGTACCAATCAAAATTTCAACAATCTACTTTGAACACTTGGCAATGCTAATTACCAATGTCATCTGGAAGGGAAAGAGCCTTAAATTAGCTAAAAACATCCAAAACGGGGGAGAATTAAGTGAGATGATTAACACTTCCTGACTTTAAATGTTATTATAAAGACACAGTGGTCAAAACAGCTTGGTACTGGTACAAACATAGAACTATTGCCAAATGGAATTAAATCAAGAGTGCAAAAATAGAAGACCAAATCTATTGTCAACTATTTTTCAACAAGGCTCCAAACCCACTGAACTGGACAAAATAGTCTGTTCTACCAATGGCTTTGAATAACTGGAAATGAATTGCCAAAAGAGTGAAAGAGGACCCTAACCTTAAACCCTATACAAAAATTAAATCAAACTGGAACAAACACCGAAAACCACCATAAAGTTCCTAGAAGAAAATGTAGGGAAACGTCTTCAAGACCTAATAATGAGGGTAGCTTCCTAAACTTTACACCCAAAGCACAAGCAACAAAAGAAAAAAAAAATAGATAATAGGAAATGTCTCAAAATCAAATGCTTCATTATCTCAAAAGACCGTCAAAAAGGTGAAGAGGCAGCCAAGTCAATGGGAGAAAATGTTTGGAAATCACATATTGGACAAAGTTTTGATATCCTGTATACATAAAAAAATCATACAACTCAACAAGAAAGGAAGAAACAAACAAATTATAAAATGGGCTGAAGGCATGAATAGGTATTTTTCTGAACAGCAAATATAGATGGCTCAAAAGTACAGGAAGAATGCAGACAATGCTGGCTCAGTGGCAAGGTTCTCGCCTGCCATGCCAAGGACCCAGGTTCATTCGTAACGGCCCATGTAAAAAAAAATACGTGAAGAGTTGTTCATTTTCATATGCTAAAAGGGAAATGCAGATCAAGAACACAATGAAAAACCACCTCACAACTAAAAGAATGGCTGCTATTAAGCAAACAGGAAACTACAAATGTTGGAGAGGATATGGAGGAACTGGAACACTTATGCAGTGATGATGGGAAGGTATAAAGGTGCAGCTGCTATGGAAAACAGTTTGGTGATCCTTTGGAAACTAAATATCGATTTGCCCTATGACCCAGAAATATCACTACTTGGTATATAACAAGAAGAGCTGAAAATAGTGACACAGACATTTGCACACTGATGTTCACAGTAGCATTATTCAGAATCACCAAAAGATGGAAACAAATCAAATGCCTATCATCAGATGAGTGGATTAACAAAAGGTGATATACAAATATGATGGAATATTATGCATCAGTAAGACAAAATAATGTCCTGAAGCACATGACAAGATGGATGAGCCTTGATGACATAATGCTGATTTTGTATCTGAAATAAGCCAGATACAAAAGGATAGATACTGCATGACTACATTTTTAAGACCATGGCAAAGCTAAAATTGGAGGCTTATAAAACAGAATATAGGGGCCTTAGAGATATATAGAAGTTAGAGATGGGTGAATGATTACTTTATGAAGTTGAATTCAAATATCAGGGAATAGATAGAAGTGAAGGCAGTTCTCTAGTGGGTCTATAAGTAATATTACATATTGAAGGTGAACATGATTGAAAGAGGTTGATTAGACCTATATGTCCCACTGATTAATACTAGAAACATAAATATGTTTTTACAAAAATTGCTTTGAAGTATGATTTGTGTAAAAAGAGTCCAGGGTACAGGTAGAAAACTGCTATTACATACTATATGTATGTTTAACAGGAAAACATCAATAGTACCACAGCAGCACCAGCAGTAAATAATGGGGGAGGAACGGGGTTATGGAGAGGTTTAGATTTCCTATTTCGTGAGGGTGTGTTTATTCATTATATTTATCTTAGGAACAATGAAATTATCTAAAATTGAGAGTGTTGATGGACCATCAACACTAATGAATGCAGGTGGCTGAAGGAGGCAATGACTGAAAAGAAGATTGGTGAATGTTGGTGAATACATTTTATTTAATATTTTGCGTCTACAGAAAGGAGTGATGTTGCAAGGTATGCAATTATGTGAATGAATCTGTGGGACATTTGGTGGGGCAAAATAAGCCAGAAATGAAAGAACAATTATTGTATGGTCTCCTTTAGAAAATGCTTATTAGAAAACAGGGGCTTAGATGGTGAACTCTTATAGGACACACATTTAGACTGGAGTGGTAATTATTATTTCTGGATTTTGAGAGACTTATATATATATATATAAATGTTGAAATTAAGAGATAATAATGAAGCTATTCGATCAGGATTAAGGTAATTCAGAACAGAGGGTTAAGGGAGACATTGTCTATATTTTAGGACCGCACCTACATTTTTGTCCAGAATATAAATTTTCTGCAGCATATAATCTAACTCAATTTGTCTGGATAGCTCATTTGATCAATCAAAACAGAGGGAGCACAGAATAAGAATGAAGACCTTTAATACCTTATAGTTTAGTGTAATGCATGGACACATCCTAGAATATATTAAGAAGATAATTAAAAAATATTGGCATAGTCCCTTGATGGATGGGAGAAAGAATATGTTAATATTAAACTTTACTGCCGGGGAATCCCCTGATACTGTGTCAAACATTATGAACACCCAAATCAAGAGGCCAAACTCTTGATCTTCAGGCTTACTCTTATGAAGCTTATGTACATAGGGAGATGTTTAACCTACCTATAGATATATCTAAGAGTTACTTCTGAAGGAACTCTTGTTTCTGAGATGTGTCCTCATTTTCTTTGAGCCCAATTTTCTAAGTGAAATGATTGCCTTCCCCCCTATGTGAGACATGACATCTAGGGGTGAAAGTCTCTCTGGCATATCCCTGGGAGATGACCCCCAGGGATGAGTACAGCCCTGGCCCTGTGGGATCAACAATTCCATCCTGAAAAAAAGAGGTAAAAGAAGTGTACCTAATGAAATTTCAATGGCTGAGAAAGTTCAGAGTTGAGAGGCTATTCTGAGGTCCCTCTTATGCAAGCTTCAGTTAGACATTGCTAACTACCATAACATACCAAACCCAAACCAAAACTATTCCAGTGGTCTTAAGGAACACCCATGGCAATATATAAGATTCTACAAAGGTTCTATGCACAAGGGTAACTTTCCAGAAACCTGCAACCTTCAGATGTGTCCCCGGATCAGATAAGTCCTGAAACCTAGAGGGCCCAGCCTCTCCAGAGTATCAGGTAGTCCCAACTCCCTATCCCATATTATTGACAGCCCCTTCCAACATGAAAAATTTAGAATAACTATAGCACAGATACCCCTTAAAAAGTGGGATAGAAAGATCAAAGATAATGGCGGAGTTATATAGAGTAGGTAAGGTTTAACAAATGAATATGATTGCTGAATCATTAACTTGATATTTATCTTAGTCTCTAGTATCTTAGAGCAGCTAGAAATAAAAATCTAAAATTGTGTAATTGTAACCCATAACAAACTCTGAAATCTGTTCTATAACTAGTTGTTCTGCTGTGCTTTGAAACTCATGGTTTTTTTTGTATATATGTTATTTTTCACAAAGAAAAAATAGTTGATTGTATTGATAAAGAAATATTTATTCCTTCTAGCCTCCTCTGTTCTGGGACAGCTAAAAAGAAAAATCTGAGATAATGGTATGATGGCCCATGATAAAATCTGGGATCTGTCCTGTAACTACTTGTGGAAGAGTGCTTTGAGCATATTACTTTTTTCACTCTTTGCTGTGTATATATGTTGTATTATACAATAAAAAGTTTAAAAATATGAAAAACACCAGAGGTTGAAGCTCATCAAAATAGTTATATAAGGGAAGTCTCAGAAATTGCCTGCAAGATTTGCATCATATTATTGCTCTACCCAGGGGCTCTGCTTGGGAGGCCACAGAACCAAGAGACTCTCTGTTACTCTTGAAGTGGGGTACACATTTTAGTGGACATCTAGCATTATCTGACACAGATTTCTCACAACAGGACTGTCCACAGAAGCACTTTTTATTCAAAACTTGCTTAGATTTGAGAAATATTTATTGGGTCCTCATTATGTGCCATGTACTATTCTACCTTGTCATATGAGCTCACAACCTAATGCGTTATGCTATTTCAAAAAGTCTTGTAGCAAATGAAGGTCTTTTTTTTAATTTTCCAAGATATGAAGAGTTTTAATGAACATTTCTTAAGCCATAAACTTATTTTTTTCATTTATGAGAATGTTTTAATTGGTCCTTTCCCCCTACTGATCTTTAAATCCCCTTTTGATATTAAATTTCTTCCCTGCACATTCTCTTTCATTATACTTCTGGATCTGAGTCAATAACAAGTAGAATTCCCTCTACATTCTCAATAACTTGTGAGAACATTCCATTTATCTGCTTGCTTTCCTAATCCTCTCTGGATATTAATTCCATTTGAGTAGATGTTATTTTCTCTCTTAAAGTACTAATGTCAAAGGGCCTAGAGAAGAGGTTTTCATTATGATTGTTCTTCATTGCTGCTTAATCTCAGTCAAAAGATGTCACTTTTAGCCCTTCTTTGTCAGTCATCTACTGTTTACCAAGTTACTTCAACTTGAAGGTTTTGACTCCAAAAATGCAAATCAAGCATGTGTCTGAATAATTCTTTTTTCTTTATTAACATTTTTAATTGTGAAATTGAGCATATATGCAAAAAATGAGTAAATTTCAAAGTACATTTGAACAAGTAGCTATAGAGCAAATTTCAATGTGTGGTATGGGCTGTAGTTCCACAATTTCATGTATTTCTTTCTAGGTGTTCTAAGACAGTGGACACTAAAAAAAGTCTGACTAATGATTCTGTAGTCACACTTATTTGTTAAATCCTGTCTTTTCTGTTACAACTCCTCCTTGACCTTTGATCCTTCTCCCAATATTTAGGGATATTTGGTCTGAGAAAGTTTTTTGTATGATTTCAATCTTTTTAAATTTTTGAGACTTGTGTCATGACCCAGCATATTGTCTATCCTTGAGCATGATCCATAAGCACTTGAGAAAAATCTGTATCCTGCTGTTGTGTGGTGTAATGTTCTGTAATTACCTGTTAAGTCTAGTTCATTGATCATATTATTCAAATTCTCTGCTTCTTTATTGTCAGGATGTTCTATCCATTGATGACAGCAGGGAATTGAAATTTCCAACAATTATGGTATGGGTGTATATTTCTCCGTTCAGTGTTGTCAGTGTTTGCCTCATTTACTGTGGACCACTCTGGCTTGGTGCATGTTCTAGTTTGCTAGCTGCCAGAATGCAATATACCAGAAATAGATTGGCTTCTAAAAGGGAGAATTTAATAAGTTGCTAGTTTACAGTTCTAATGCCAAGAAAATGTCCCAATTAAAGGAAGTCTACAGAAATGTCCAATCAATGGCATCCATCCATGAGAGATACCTTTGTTCAAGAAGGTCGATGAAGTTCAGGGTTTCTCTCTCAAGTGAGAAGGCACATGGTGAACATAGGGCTTCTCTCTCAGCTGGAAGGGCACATGGCAAACACGGTGTCATCTGCTAGCTTTCTCTCCTGGCTTTCCATTTCATGAAGCTCCCTGGGAGGCTTTTTCCTTCTTCATCTCCAAAGGTCGCTGGCTTGTGGACTCTCTGCTTCATGGTGTTGTGGCATTCTCTGCTCTCTTCAAATCTCTCATTCTCCAAAATGTTTGCTCTTTTATAGGACTCCAGAAACTTATCAAGACCCATCCAAATGGGTGGAGACATGTTGTCACCTAATCCAGTTTAACAACCACTCTTGATTAAATCACATCTCCAGGGAGATTATCTAATTACAGTTTCAAACATACAGTATTGAATGGGGGTTATTCTGCCTTTACAAAATGGGATTTACAATAAAACATAATTTCTAGGGGACATACACATTATTTCAAACTAGTACAGTGCATAAATATTTTTATTGTTATGTCTTCTTGTTGAATTGTTCTTTTCATTGATACATAGTGTCTCTTTTAATTGTTTTACATTTTAAGTTTAATTTGTTGGACATTTATATAGCTACTCTTGCTCTTTTCTGATTGTTCTTTACATGTAATATCTTTTCCCAACCTTTCACTTCAACTTATTTTTGTCCTTGGATGCCTTAGCATAATTCATGATTTTGATGTCGACAGAAATCATCTTTCCAATATACTGTCTTATTAGTTAACTTATTAACCAATTCTCTTCCAAGAATCTCTAATCCATCTTCGATGCTCACTCACCTAATCATGACCTATACCTTGTCACTACTTTTCTATACTCTCAATTTCATATCTACTTATCTTCTACCCCACCTTCATTATTTCCAGTTTGCATGCTCTATAGACCAACTTTAACAGTTCCTTGATCCAGTGTGATATAAAAAAACAGTGATATTACCATATTTTTAAATGACAGTAGGTATACTCTTGCCTAAGAAACTGCCCAAGTTGTTTACTGCCTCTTAGTTATTGTTCTTTCAGATATATGTCTGGTTCAAAATCTCACTTGACTTGGTTTATTATTTAATTGTTTAAAGCTTTTCAATATGTTTTCTCCAGCTACCTTACAGAATTTCAATCCCCACTCACTACGTTTTGCATCCTCTATTACACCATTCTTTCTCAATTTTTCTCCCTAAAAGTTTTAAATATCTAATATTTCATAAAGTTTATTTATGTATTTTGTTTATTTTATGTCCCCAATTCAAAATTATAATTCATATGAGGATATATATATATATATAATTTGTTATAGTTTAAATGCTTTACTGTATGTCTCCAACACTTAGATTACTGCCTAGCACACAGAAGTAGTGAGTAATTTGTAGAATTAATAAATGAATCAAACTAAATATACATAAATGCACTTCTGCTCATGAGAGAGGTCTACTTACTCATGATCAACAGTGTGCTTGTTGTGATCAACTAAAAAAAACAGATGAAATGGAGAAATCAACTGGATGAAGGGATCACAATCCTGCTACGGTAAGCAAAACTTAAAGGATAAAAGTCCAGAGACAGAAAACTACAGTGATGTCAGTTGAATTCTGTGGTGACTTCTGCCTTGGGGGCATTTGTTGTTTCTGAGTAAAAAGAGAAGACTGAGAATCTGGGCTCTGTAGTACTGGGGGGTCCCTGCTTCAGGGTAGAGACATCAGCTGAGCTTTTGGAGGATATATGGAGAACTCAATCATACAGTGTTGTTTTCCTTTAGGACATTTCCTCAATTCTAAAGACTATATGGGGTGATATACTAAACCCTTATGAATTAAATATTTTGAAAACAGAAATGACTTTTCAACAGTCTCAGAACACAATGATTTTCCTGTGAAAAGGAAGAGGGAAAGAGCAAATGGCTTGAAGAGGAAATTTCTTGAATGTTGAGAAAATTATTTATTTTTGTGAATATTTAGTCTATGCATTAAGAAAAGTGTTGTCTGAAACTATTCTGTACCCCAGAAAAGCCATGTTTTAATCCTAATCCAATCTTGTGAGGCCAGATACATTGTTACACATGGAAAACTTTGATTAGTTTACTTCCATGTAGATGTGGCAAAACCAGTCGTGGGTGTGACCTTTGGATTAGACAGAAGTGTAACTCTGCCCATTCTAGGTAGGTCTTGATAAGTTTGCTAGAATTCTTTCAAAGAGAAAACATTTTGGAGAAAGCTCAGAACCATCAGAGTGACAGAGCCAAGATGAGACCCATATGATTGGAGATACAGAAAGAAAATGTTCATAGGGAAGCTGTTTGAAACCAGAAGTCAAAGACCAATATATGCACTTGGAATGTGCTTTCTTAGCTGACAGAGGTGTTCTTGAGTCAAGTAATCTTACTCTGGATGCTTGTTTGGACATTTTTGTGGCCCTAGAAAGGTAAACTTGCAACTTAATAAATTTTCATTTTAAAAGCCATTCTGTTTCTGGCATATTGCATTCCAAAGCTTTAGCAAACCCTCTGTCCTCGAGGGCAGTTAGTAAATGGCCAAGAACTCTCTGAAACATCTGTTTGTGGGACTTTGAAGACTAGATCCACAGTGTGTACCAGACAGGATGAGTGAAAATGAGAGACTGAGAAATTGCAGTTTTAAGTAAATCCTCCTATGCTATTGAGGATGATGCCCCTCTCCACTGACACAGAAGACTGACTCAAAAGTCACTTTAGAGGGAAACAACTCTTTCTTCTATTAGCAAAGATGAGGAGGTCATCCAGGCAGCAATATTGGATTTGATTAATGAAATTGGAATGCTGCATACCAGGTCTCTACAAAGATAAATTTGCAATGCAACCAAAACAGAAGCCAAGAGTTCTGTTTTAACCCCACTCCCAGCATGGAAGAATATAGTTGATGAAAAGGAACAGAGGCTTTAGGATTGACTGATCTCAGAGAGTTCATGAAATGTGCTTTGGCTCAAGAAAAGGAAAGAAGCACATAGACCTGGATTCTTTCTGACTCTGACTCTTCATTGGTGAACCTGCCATTGGTTAACCTGGATTGCTGGTGTCCAACCCCCAGATCAGAATTTTTTATTTTAAACAGCCCACTAGAGAAATCAACCTGGAGATTCCATTTTCAGCCTTGTCCCAAAGGTTGGAAATAGAGATGACTTAGAGACAGAGTAAGTAAAGGTCAAATCTTCCCCCAAAGAAAGGAGAAAGAGAGAAGGCAGAAGGACACAGTGCAAATGGAAGCTTCCGTTCAGAGAATTTAGGTTCCAGGGGCTGGGACAATAGTTTCAACTGACCAATAACAGAGTCCAGCCTCCTCGTAAAACACACACAGGAAGTGTAAAAAGAGGGGTTGCTTGAAAATCATTGTAATGTTTCTAGCCTACAGGAAACAGGGAAATAAAGAGCAGCTTATGACCAAGAAAAGGGTCTACAAGGTCCAGCAAAGGCACGGCTGTCATTTAGAGAACTCAGACATCAGGGGCTGGGTAAATAGCCACAGTTTCAAATAGCTTCCTCCATTCCTACCTCCACAGTCTCTGTCTTGACTATGCCCCTGGTAGAGTCAGGGTCACCTGGGAATTAAAGGCAGAGAGCAACACTACCCTTTATATATCAATGGGCTGAGGGGAGCATCTGCTGGGCAAAACAGGAAAAGCACAAAATGAGGAGGCTTCATAGAAAAGACCAGCACCATGCTGGTTTAATCCCCAGGGAACCATGATATTGAGGTACATCACCTTTGAGTCCTAGACCTGTCTTGTCTGGGAAAAACTGACTGGGATAGATGATTTGTGGTGTACTCCTCCTCCCCAAATAAGCCCACCAGGTAAAAGTTGCTAATGTAAAGAAAGGAGTGTTAAATAAATATAAAGGCAGCTTCTAGCAATATGGCCAGAAGAGTGGATTGAATTCACTTCTGCTCTGTGGAACAAGATAGGGGACAGAGAGAAAATTACCATAACT
>PVIY010047885.1:0-17624 GCA_004026745.1 Myrmecophaga tridactyla | reverse complement strand
CATTGGCTCAAGTCCACAGCAACAGAACTAGGTGCCTTCACCTGGCCAAGTTGACAACTGAATCTAACGACCACAGCATTCCTGGAGGGCCACAGTCAGGTGGGTCGATTTAGCTGAAGCAGCTGGTACCCAAGATTTACTTGTTGGGATTATTTATAGAGGGAGCAGAAAGATGGAGACAAATGTCATGCAAGTCTGTGGGGCTTCTGCCGGTGATTTTGAAGAGATTTGGATTTCTCGTGCATCTTAACAAGGTGGGATAAGCTGGCAGCAGTGTGAGCGACGGACTGCAGTGGGAATCAAAAGATGAAGCGGAAGAAGAGGGTCTGGCAGAGCAGGGCCAATGGGAGCCACTTCATGGTATTGAATCCATGGCCCCCCAGGGACAGACCTCATGGCACGCACCGAATTCTCACTATATTAGGACACAAATATCAATCAAACGTTTTTACGTACATATGAGTAAATGGACTTCTTTTCTTTGGTTACCAGATAATCTGGTCCTCTGGAGGATTAGTTGAATTTGGGCTGCTTAAGGTGTTATTTATAATTTGTTCATTGAAATATCTTTTTTTTTTTTTTTTGCATGGGCAGACACTGGGAATCACACTTGGGTCTCTGGCATGGCAGGCAAGAACTCTGCCACTGAGCCACTGTCGCACCGTCCTGAAATATCTTCTTAAGCTTTCTTTAAATATAAATGTATAAAAGCAAATTTGGTATCTAGCTCAACTTATGTAATTTTCTGACTGCAGGGAAAAACCGAAGGGGAGGGGCATTGTGCCAATGTATACCAAGTAAGGTTTGCCTTAAGAAGCTCACCTATGACTCATGTGATACTCTGAGCTTATTCAAAGAAAATACTTATTTCTGTTTTATAAAATATATCTCAAATATTACTACTGGTTTTAAATGGCCTAAAACTGTTAAAAAAAATTTCCTAAATTTAGACTTATTCCAGAAAAAGAAACCATTTTGTGGGTCTCCTGTCATTATGCAGCTGAGTCATTCTTTTCCATTATCCGTTGGAGAGGGCCTGGGTATATATTTAGCAGTTTTACTGGGTCACTCTAGGAGAAGAAATGACTTGAACTTTCTGTGGAGAAGCTGCTCCACATATATCCAAAAATCTTGAACAGGCCAATTAAATTTAGGCAAAGCGTTCTCTTCCCGAATTTTCCAACAGAACCATTATAATCCATCTTTCTTTAAAATAATACGTTCATTTACATTAATACTCATCATTTATTTTAGGAAGAAATAACATCATATTTCTTTATTCCATTATTCTTATATTTCGTATAGGAACAGCAGAGGTGGAGCTCCCGACAAATAGCAAAGGGCTTATTTCTATTCAGTTTTCAGAAATGTCATCCAACATTTTGAAAATACTGGTAACACAAGAAACTATCTTCATCTTGCCTCGGAATGGTACCATTTTATCCCTATGATTAGAAAATCAGTGAAAACAGGCAAATAGGCAAAGAGCCATATTTACGTGAACTAATTTGTCAATTTTCAAATGATTGAGCTTTGGCCGCTACGTATCATTTGGCAAAAACCTCCTAAGTTTAGAACATTCTTTATAAAGTAGCTCCAGGTAGAACAGTACTCAAGAAAGCAAACTCTCTGGGTGTCAGAAGGACCTGTGTGAAAATTCGGACTTGACTACTTTCTGGCTGTGAAATTAGTTATTTACATTCTCTATGTCTCAGTTTCTTTATCTGTAGAATGAGGATAATAATGTCAGTCTCTCCTGGTGGTTGTGAAAATGAGCAAGGTAGATAAAACCTCCAGCCTTCTATAGCCTGATTTTAACTTTTGTCTTAGGCAAGTGAAAAGACTTTCAGGTAGATAGATATATAGGTGAACTATATGATAGATAGATAAATAATGATAGACATACAGACATACAGATGGTAGATGGATAGATAGACATATGGATGAGGGGAGAGACAGAGATACACAGATACATAGAGATGGATAAAAGTTGAAGTAGAGCTAGAGAGAGTGAGAGAAAGATGTCAGAGTCACAAACTTACAACTTGCCTTTAAGCAGACAGTAGATTGAGAACCTTCCTAGAAACCATGCTGTGCCTACAAGTGTAGGCAAGAGTCAGGTCTGCCTGCTCAAAGGGTCAACCAGAGAACAGCTGAGGGCGTAATCATTCCATGGGACTAATAACTATGGAGAAGAAACTCATTAGAAGTCACTGCACTGTCTACCTGTTTTACTAACACATTTGCATAGGCTATCATGCTCCTTTTTGTTTCTTCTTTGTTTTGTTTTACTCACCATTTATATTGGGGAAAAAACAAGCTTTCCCTATTTTCAGCATTAAAAATACACATGATCCCCCTCAAAAAGACAAAAAAGAGCAAGCAAGTGAGAGAGAGAGAGAGAGAGAGAGAATTCAGGGAAAACAAGGTCATATAGTCTCTCACTTTTTTTTTTTTTTTATATCCTAAAGATAAATCTTCAGATCTGGGGAAAGGCTGGTGCTCTCCTTTTCACGACTGGGCTAAAATAAATGCTTAAATCGTTCCATTTCAAACCTGGGGCTATATTTCTCACACTATTTTTCAAAAAAAGATCCACAGTCATTTTCAGTCCAAAACTTATTCTAAATAAATCTTTTCATCTTTTCTTGACTCTGATTCCTTATTTAACACTATCTCACCTCTCTTACTTATCCCAAAATCACTTTGCTGGCAACCTCACTTATTCTTAACAGAGGCGTGAATCACAAAGGAAAGAAAGGAGGCCCCTGGATGGCCAAGGCACAGTCTAAAAATATCTGTGCACCAAAACTTATATATAGATATCAATCCAGGGAGCCGATCCTAAGGCAGGGGTCAGAAAGTGAGGATTAGATGCTTGACAGTCATCAAAACAATAATTACAGCAAGTTTGCATCAGTGTCCATTGACGCTGCAGGGCCTCTCAATGCTTTCTATGTACCTACCTTCTAATCTTTAAAACCCTCTTTTTACTGATGAGGAAATAAAGGAACAGGAGCACTGAATGTTCAAGCAATAGAGCTGAACTCTGAACGCAAGCAGTTTGGCTTCAGGATAGCCATGAAGAAAAAAGGAATAACACACACAGTACACACACGCAGACGAAAGGCTGAAATTCAGCATCTCAGGGTCATTGAGGAGAGGGGGATATTAGAAGTGGGCTACAATGGTCAGCAGGGTTCTGTAGCTCCTGCTAGTTATAAAACACTGATTACAATAGTTCCCCTAAACTCCTGCACAAGACCCAAAGCCATTTCCTTGCAGCAGGTCAGGCCAGGTGAAAAGGAGGCGTCTTCTATGCCCTGAGAAATCAATATGCCGAGAAGGCAGGAAGGTCCTCCCACTGGGTTGTCAGGAGAATATTATATCTTCTGGTGACAAAACGTGGCTTGCCCGCTGTCCCATACATATGCACATACACACCCCCGAGACCTCACCTCGTCAATTCAAGAAATGAAGGACTTCACAAACAACAAATACAATAAAAGAGATTTGACAAAAGAATAAGCAAAAGCTCAAGAAAAGCCAAATAAAGAGAGACTGAAAGTGAGGGTGAGATGAGGACTTGGAGTAGGCTCTTTGCACATCAATTAACTTCTCCCTCTAGAGAGCCACTAGGTATGAGAGCCTGGGAGGGCAATACTCAATGGGAAGCAGTCTGTGAGCTGATAATGAGAGTAACCAATTGGACATATGCTCATGTGATCCCGTGCCAGGAGAGGAAACCCAGAGAACACAGGAGGTACATCACAGGGAATAACCATTTCTCCTGGAGGAGTTGGAAAGTTCACTAAAGGAAGTTACCTTTAAATCTGCATTATGAAAGATACAGCTAGGTGGGTGCCTCCCACCAAGGCATAGCAGAAGGAAAGAGAATCCTGACTAGAAAGGCAGTGAGAAAGAGTTACAAGGTGGTGTAGAAGTGTGGAGCTGGGCAGGGACCAGCCAGCAGCTTGCCAAGGCTGGACCCCGAGATGGGAGGAGACTGGGACCTGTTGAGAGGCAAGGCCAGAGGGAAGAACACGTGTTGGTTGAGGTCATGCAAGCAAAGCTCCAGGCCATAGTGTTTCTGGAAGGTAAAGAGGATTGCAGAGATATCAGAGCCTTGGGTGGGGGATCAGGAAAATTCAACTCTGCCACTAAGGACTTGTGCAACTAACAGAGGTCACAGAAAGTCTCAGGTTTTCAGCTCTTTCTTCAAGGAATTGGCAGTGGGGTTGGGGGTAGGGGTGACCTCTTGTAGATGCGGTGAACTGAAATTCTCTCCAAATCTAACTCTTATACATCAAGATCCATCTAGGCATCAGG
Source organism: Myrmecophaga tridactyla (assembly GCA_004026745.1). NCBI lineage: Eukaryota > Metazoa > Chordata > Mammalia > Pilosa > Myrmecophagidae > Myrmecophaga > Myrmecophaga tridactyla. The sequence continues at coordinate 13,295 of PVIY010047885.1, read as the reverse complement.
CCATGAGTCATTAAGAAAGTTATATGTATATTAGCCTTTTGTTTACAAAGAGAAATGGCTGCATAATTTAGAGAGACTGACTTTAGAAAACATGGGAATTAGAAAATATGAAGTCTTAAATGGGCAAGCTTTGGTTACTTGAAAATGCACTTATGTAAGATCCTCACGCTCTAATTATGCCCAGAAAGTAAATGTCACTGAAATACCCTTACCCCAAGTAAAAACATTTAAAATGGCATGTCTGAAAGCATTCATAGTTTCTAAATTAAATGTTGATACAGAACATTTCCTATTCCTGTAAAGTCTAAAAAAAAAAGATATTTAAGAGCTAAATAGTGTTTTGTTAGTTACTCAGAAGACCAGAGGGCTGTTTAAGAATTGATATCTCAGTTGCCTTTAATTTTAAAACTGGCTATTCAACATGCCCTCCTTCCTTCCCTCAAGGGATTTCTTCTTGCTGTAAATGAGTAAAAGGTTTACTGTATTTCAAACTGTACAGAACAAAACTTGGCCATCATTCTATCTGGATCTAAGTGATGAACATTTCACAGACATTTTAATATAGTCTAGTCTGTGTTATTTCATTTCTAGATGTAAAATATCCAATTTATTGAGCTTTCACAGTGATAAAGACATATAATAAAATATCTGCTTATATGAAATTTGATTTACAAAAATTCATAATTGTTGCCTAGGAAATATGTCGGTGGCAAAACATACTATTGACCTCAGGAAAATATCAGTGTCCTAAGTGTTGGAGCTATGGGGCATCCACAGATTTTATCTACAGGATAGCTGAACAATGAGAATCTCCCATCTAGGAAAGTCAGGATATACTGTCTGAGGAAGACCATCTGCCAAGAATTTCTTTGCATCTGCCCATGACAAGCACTCTCTGAGTATTTGATAGTAAGAGAGCACTAAGCCAGAGAAGACTCCAATAAGTGTCAGAAAAACTCTTGTGCAATGGAACCAAACTTCTGGTATCCACTCTTGACTCTAGCATACCCTTTACTTTACTTTTCAAGATGTCAGTCTTCCCTTCTGGACTTGATGATCTTTTGGGATCTCTTTGACCCTATGCTTCCATGAGCCTATCAGATTGTGCCAATAAAGCAACCAAGTCCCTGACAACCTGATATAAATAAGGGAACCGAAAACTGAATGCCAACAGAACTGGAATGACCAGAGCAGGGTCAACTTGGAGAGAGGGAATATTTTCTCTCAAATGGGATCCAGGAAACAGGCCACTGCAATGCTCACACATCTCTAAGAGTGCCTTTCAAATCAGCCGCATCAAAAATAGCACAAAGGTCAAACTCAGAATTCTTGGATTCCTTAGGCTCTTTGATTCACGTTTCAGTGAGTTCTAAATCAGGCGTGCTATTGTTATTTGACTATATAACTTGATTCTGCTGCATGACTAAAATGTCACATTATTGAAAAGTTGCGTTTATATCTGGCAGGTCCTCTTGAAGATTTCCTTGCATTTATGAAAAATCTCTAGGATGGGGTCTGGAAGCCCCCAGTAAAATGGAAAGAAAGCTGGCTTGGAAAGAGCTGGGGGGAAATGTGCAGAAGAGACTCAGGGAAAACATGCCTCATGGCTGCACTGAGCCTCCATTGTCTCACGTATGCAGCAAGTGATATATTAAGATGATAAGAACTCAACTTAGCTATTAAAAGCAAGTCCTTGGCAAGGACCCTGAGTAAAATTAAATTGGCTGTCTACATTGGCATTGCCAGGAACGACACCTTCTCCAAGAAATAACAGGGATCCAAAGAGTTAAAAATAAAAACAAGGGGGCAGTGCAACGATGGCTCAGTGGCAGAATTCTCACCTGCCATGCCGGAGACCGGGTTCGACTCCTGGTGCCTGCCCATGCAAATAAAATAAAAATAAAAATAAAATAAAATAAAATAGTTTAAAGATTAAAAACAAGGGCTTTCTGAAAAAGATGAAATGTAACCTGCACAAGTTTTAATCTAAACAACAGTTGGAAATAAGTTGGCTTTTTCTATCAGAAATAGACAAATATACTATAATAACCAATCTATGATCATTCCCTGCTTTGTAAGACCCTCCTTTACTATAAGGAACCTGATCGTCAACTAATTATTGTAATTTCGACTTGGGAATTCCCCTAATCACCTTCATAAGCAAATATAACTTGCTAACTATTTTGAGATCCTTACTTCAGTTTGTGCTTTCCCTGCTCAAGCAGTTTCTCTTTCAATAAACCCATTATATTGATTATTACTGGCAATTCAGTTTCTTTTGACTGTGTATATGTACAGTCATATATTTAATGACATATTTACCATTTCTGGTGCTCTCATTATTTCCTGTGGATCCAAATTACCATCTGGTGTCACTACCATTCAATCTGGAGAACTTCTTTTAGTATTACTTAGAGCACAGCTGAGTAAAATTGAATTCTCTTTTTGTCATGATGGATTTCAAAGGATAGTTTCACTGGATATAGAATTCTTGATTGACAGATTATCTTTTCTTTCAAGACTTGGGATATATCATTCCACTGCCTTCTGATCATCTTTGTTACTGATGGAAATTCAGCTTTAAATTAAAGCTTTGATCATTATGCAAAAAGAAAAAAAGCAGATACCTTGGGAAGGCACGTAATTAATGGATTACTTTCTGAAAAGAAAACTGAACAGTTGAGGAGATAGGCATGCCCTCCAGAAAGGCACTGTTTTTTTCAAAGATCTGAATTAATGTCTGTTTAGCATCACCTTGAACACTTCCACTGCGTGGAGATGCTCTGCTAGGGCCCGGAGAACATACGTTTGGCCTTTCAGGATCTTACCTTCTTAACTGCAACCAATACTCTGACAATTCATCTCAGAAGAAGCATTTCCAGGGAAAACTTCAATTTTAGAAATAGCCAGGAGTAATTCTGATTAAGAAGGGCCACAAACCAGGGGAAAATACTGTTACAAATAATGGCTCATGAGCCTGAATCTGAAGACATTTCAGAAGAGGAATTGCCCAATTTTCTGAGCAACTGCAAAATTGGGGAAGGTTTGTGTTTCCTTCTCTTGAAAGTTTCTTTGAAGGAGACACTTTTGGCTGCATGCTTGAGCGAACACTGGGTATGTGTTTAAAACCTCTCCTGTTTATTTGTTTTTTTGGTAGGCACAGTTTAGCTATAAAGCACACTTATAAATTGAGATGAGACTCACAGAGGCAGTGAGCACTGAAAGTTATTTGAAATTTTTAAATGTTGAGGGACTTTCATTTCTTCTCTCTAAGAGACCTTACCCCTCATTCTCTCTAAGAGACTTTCCTTCTGAGTCAAGGTAGAAATAACTTGAGCTATAAGTAAGTGAAATATGGCATATACTAAGCTGAAACCAGCATGGCAGTGGTCCCCTTTTAATTTTGGAGATAAGTCTTTGTCCCATCTCGGTTTGCCATCGTCCACCAGCCCAGCCCCCGGTTTCTAAATATGCAAAGGGATACTCGCATAGCACACACTGGCCTCCTTAAAAGCCAATGGGCTCTTTTTCCTTTGATAGCTCCACTGGGGAAGCAGGACCATAGGGCCAAGGATCCGGTTATCTTCACAGGGTTCCATGAAGACACCTGGACCTGCACGGTTGCTCCTGGAGATCTCTGCTGACCCCAAAGGGACCTGGAGATTCAATAGGGATGGGCTATTGCTATGCTGCTCCATTTCCTCACCACAGGCAAAAGATCTCTTGTCACTTCTGCAATCTTTATTTATGAGAACAAGAGCTTCTTCCATATCCTAGCATTTTGCTCTAATTATAATGCTTATAAGAGATCTGTATTTTCTCTTTTCCCTGGGGAGACAACCTAGCAAGCAGACATTTTTTCTAGATGGACTATATAGAGTACATCTTAAAATTATAATCACATATTATCAATATTAGCCATAAGGACTAATCATGTGCACATTTGTTTTTAAAAAATCGCTAATCATCTCTGCGTCTGGCACTATATTTGGAATACAAGGAAGTAGACACAGTCTTTACCCCTAGAATTCCCTATTGTTAGGGAAACTAAATTGTAAATAAATAAATTTAGCACATCAGGTGATGGAGTAAAGGTAAATTCATAGGGCTCAGGGAGGACAAGGAAGGAAGAGACCAGTATTTCTAGGATTAAATGAGAAAGAATTTTGCAAACACTAAAGACCTATATAAATATTTTAAATAAATATTTTAACTTTGAATCACATTGCACTTTTTAAATTTTGAAAATAAAATTTTATTTTGGAATATTTCTAGGTTTACAGAAAAGGCGAAAATATATCACAGAGAGTTCTCATATATCCTTCACGCTGCTTGCCCTAATGTTAACATCTTCACTGCATTCATTTATCAAAACCAGGATATTTATATTGGGGCTACACTATGAATAAAACTACAAACTTTATTTGGATATCAAAAAAGGATTTTCGCTAAAGTCTTTCGTTTGCTCTTCAAGACATAAGCCAGGATATCTTTCTGTATTTAGTCAACATGCTTCCTTAGTTTCTTCTAACTGGAGATGTTTTCTGAGGCTTTCTCTCTATTTTTGTTTTCATAACCAAAATGAGTATCTCTTTTCTTAAGTTAAATAAGTCAAGTATCAGCAATAGCATATGTTCAACCTAATGAAGTTGAAATAGTTGTGTGCCATCTCCTTGAATGCACAAGCACAGGGCATGTCCTGCACAGTAGCTCAGACAGATGTCAGGAGCACACAATCAGGGACCAGATGCCAGCTTCACATCCCAGTTTCATCACCAAACAGCTCCGTGACCTTGGGGCCAACATGACAGTCCCTGCCTGCACAGGGTTGCTGTGAGAATTGAATGAGATACTATGCCAATACCACGTAAAACTGCTTGTGTTGATGTTTGTTTTCCAGAATGCCTTTAATTCCCTCTACTCCTATTATCTAGGGTTCCACCGATTGTTATTCATCCCATGAAAATCTTGGTAAATATCAGCAACTTAATGGGCAATCTGTGTTTCAGAAAGGATGCACTGGTGGTGGCCTGCAGGATGCACAGGGCCCGTCCATGGCCAGGAAGATGAGGTAGGTGCATTGCTCCATCATGCAGTGGTATATCCTGTCTTAGGAAGTACAGCAGACAAGTTCATAGAATAATCACTAAAGCTCGATAGAGCAATGACCTTCTATGATGAGGCTGTGATATCACTGGAGTACATAGCCATATCTATTTCAAACAGAGCACTGGCCCTGGCCTGGCAAATTTCAGATTGCAATACTTATACTTGGTGACACTGGAGCTACTTCAACATGACAATTTGGGATTTTGAACCATAGGGTGACCTTCAGAATATCACCTAAATTTATGAGCTCCATAAATAATAGATGTGTCATAATTCATTAGCAGTTTGTAGCAAGCTCTTGTTCTCACTAATAAAGGAGCACAGTTTAGCAAAGAAATGTGCAAATTATCAACTGTTTATGAAAATACCTGATGAACATCTTTAACAAGTTATGTTTAATTTTTGCTATTTAAACTGCCTCCTGCAGAGTTTAACTACACCATCAAAAACAGCTACTGCCCATAAAATCTGAGACAAAGGCAATAACATTTTCTACTTGATTCTTCTGGAGTGTGTACCCTCATCTCCCTAGAAAAGGAATGACTTCACAGTTTGCACATCTTAAAGCCTTTCTGCTATTAGCTTTCTAATCATAAAAAAAATAAACAAAAATAGAAAGAGGAGCTTATATTCCTTATATTTGAATAATTTGGTGAATTATCTTGCACTACTATTTGGATTGCTAAACGGGATTATTAAGTAGATGATTTGTGATTACATCATAGCAAAACACATTGTTCACTAGGAACCAGTGAAAGTTCATTACAAATTAATGAGACAAACCAGATGGTTTCATAATTTGATATGGCCCTATACTAGATGAAAGAATATAATATTCCAGAAATTTTAAAAATTTCATTCAGTAATTTAATGAAGACTTTCAATGAAAGTTTGATAACACAATGAATAAATGTGGGCTGTGGGATAGTTCTGATAGGTAATTCATAGCTGGACAGAATAAAAGAGAGTTAATGGTTAGATCTATGTTAACACAAAGGGCAGACCCTGGTTGAGTGCCAAAAGCTGCCCTTGAACTTGTCCAGTGATCCAGGATTAAAAATTTTGGGGGTACCTAATATAATAGCACAGAAAGCATGTAAATCTAATTAGTAGAAGACAAGATTCATATCTGTATAAGATCCAAACAAGAAAATTTATTAGAGTTAAATGTAGTCTAGCCTTGAAGTTGTCAAAAAAAGTAAATCCATTTTCTAAGACACAATGAGGAAGACCCAGATTAAAAGAGATTATCAGAATATGCCTCAGGATTTAGTTGACCATAAATGCTGCATGTGCTGGCTAAGAAAATGTTCAATATAGTAATATAAGCACAGGTTTTCGGAATAAAGTGTGCTGGTCAGACCAAGAGAGGTAAAGACCGCTTTTCCTTCTTCTGCAGGGGTAAGATCCCATGTCCACCTCTGTGGACATCCGTTTCTAAATTTTTATTTTCAATTACTTTTAAAGTTGCAAAAAGTTGCAAAAGTCATACAGACAGTTGCTATAAGCACTTCCCCCCATCTTTTCCTTATGATACATCTTACATAACCCCACAGCAATTACAAAACTCAAAAGCTAATGTTAGTGCAACACTACTAACTAAACTACAGACTTTTTTTTTCTTCATATTTCACCAGGTTTTCCACTAATGTCCTTTTCCTAATCCTTGGGAACAAAGATTTAAAATCTATACTAACAAATCATGACACATACAGAGCAGGGCCCTCAAGAAAGCAAAGGGCTTGGAGTCCAGGTGTTTTAGTTTGCTAAAGCTGCTAGAATGCAATATGCCAGAAACAGAATGGCTTTTAAAAGGGTGAATTTATTAAGTAGCGAGTTTATAGTTCTGAGGTTTTGAAAATGTCTAAACTATGGTCCAGGGAAAGGTACCTTGATTCAAGAAAGGCCGAAGGTCCAGAACACTTCTGTCACCTGGAAAGGCACATGGCGATGTCTGCCTAGCTTTCTCTCCTGGCTTTGCGTTTCATAAGGATCCCCTGGAGTACACTCCTTTTTCATCTCCAAAGATCTCTGGCTGTGTGGCTCTCTTGGCTCTGTTGGCTTTGAGCTTTTCCCAAAATGGTTCTTTCTTAAAAGGCTCCAGTAAGCAACCCTACCTTGAATGGATGGAAATATATCTCCATGGAAACCATCTAATCAAAAGTTACTACCCACAAATGGGTAGGTCACATCTCTATGGAAACAATCAAAAGGACACTACCCAGCAATATTGAATGAGGATTCATGATTATGGCTTTTCTGGGGAACATAAGAGCTTCAAACCAACACACCAAGTACACGATGAATATCCAGATTAGCACATTCTTCTCTCTATGCCAACTCATTCTTCTGGTTATCCCGGTCTAATAACCTTTGATATCAATGATCTTGCAATGACTCCAATATTGAAATCTTCATCCCAGACCCCTCCCCTGAATCTCAAATGTCTTGCCACCATTGCTTATTTCATATCTCCACTGGGACATCTAATAGAGATCTCAAACTGAAGGTGTCTAACACAAAATTTCTCATCCCTCCCCCTTTGTTCTACAGCCCTGCCCATCTTTCTCATTGGTCTTTCTCCCTTACCCCATATCCAGTTCATAAGCAAACCTTGCCTTTTTTTTTTCTTTCAAACCATCTACAGAATCTCTTGCTTCTCTTCTACGCTGGTCCAAGCCATTATTCCTTCTGGTCTCTCTACATCTGCTCTTGCCTCTCTCTCCTCTATTTTCAACACAGCAATTATTGTGATCATAAGACCTTGTCACTCTTCTAAAAAGACCCTCCCTCAAAGTAGAAGCCAAAATTCTTGAATGACAGACAAAGCTTTGTACTATCTGTTCTCCTAATATCTCCTTGTCCTCATCTCCTACCACCTTTCTCCATGTTCACTCTGCTCAAAATCACCTCTCTTTGCTATTCATCAGACACAGCTTCATCTCAATGACCTTCCATTTGCATTTCCCTCTGCCTGATTTATATTTACCCTAGATATCTGTATGGCTCATTTGCTCCCATCATTCTGATCCTGGTGGAGTGAGCTCATTCCTGTCCCTGTAACCTCTTGGCTTTATATTTCTTTATAGCACCTATGACCAGCAAACATATACTTTACTTGCTTTTCTTTGGGTAGGGCTTTTGACTCTTTTATTCACTGCTGTCTCTGCAGCACCTACCATAAACTCACCAAATATCAGTTAAATGAATGGGTAACAGAAGGGCATTAAGGAGAGCACTTATTCTGGAGTGAGCCTCTCATGGTTCAAGTGACAACTCAACCACTTCTAAGTAATATCGTTTTGGTCAAAGTGTTCAACTTTTCTGTTCCTCAGTTTCTACACTTGGTGCATGAGGATAATAAAAATATCTAACTCTCAGGTTTGTTATGAGGGAGGACTGAATGTGACAATTCACAAAAATTATATAAAAGTATGGCCTTTCCGTCCACACTTCAGGAGCGTGAGCCTGGCTGCTCCCAGAGAAGGCTCACTGTGCTCAGTGCTCAGTACTCAGCCTCTGACTGACCTCAGAATCACATGGTTCCAAAGTCCAGGCCTCTCTGTTTAACCCTGGATTGCCTTAGGTAACCTTAGTGATTACTCTAATGTATTGGTCTGTGGGAGTATCAGACTCAACAGAGCCAAACTGTCAATATGAGGCCAGTGGAAAATAATGGATATTTCCTTCCTAAATCAGATGTCCAAATCTGTAGGCCCCAGAAGAACTGACATTTGTTGTAAAGAATATTTCCTAGTCATGGCTGTGTGGAATCCATCACCATTATTACACTGAAAAGCCATTAACTATGACATAAGAATTTATACTAGACAGGGTGTCTCAGATTTTAATCTGTTGTATCCATGTACCTATGTATTTATTATATGCAATAAGCTAACTCTGCATGTTTCTTTTTCTTCCTGAATGTCAACATTATTGATAACTTCTTCCCTGTATTTTTAGTATCTTCATTATGTATTATTTATGCAATTCTACTTTCATGTAATTTATCAGCTATGCCTCAAATAAATAGTTTGTAATATTATGGACTAGATAGATAAGTAGGTAGGTAAATTGGCAGATAGATAAATATATGCATTCATTATAGATGCCTCAACTCTTTAATAAGATGATGTGGGGAAAAAGAGAAAAAAACAAATAAATAAATGTTAAATAAATGCAAAATAGCTAAAAACCTCTTCTGCACATTAGCAAGTATCCAGTGTTATATTTGGGCTCAATAACTTAATCCAGACATATTTATTAATCCATCAGTGCTGGCCAGGTCCTATACCAGGACTCAGAAAGGACATCATTCTGCTCAGTCCACATCCCCTATAATACTACAGAAAGCCAAGTTAACGAAAAATTTATAACATCTGATATTAGTGAACAAAACCTACTCAGTCGAGGGCCTACTGTGTCTGGGCACTCTGCTAGTGTCTTGAAACAAACAAATTAATGAAGTCGTCAGCGAAATTCCATGCAACTTTGACTATGTCTGAATTTTGACATATTTGAACTCTATACCCAGTGTTATATAATTGCAGTTTGAATTCTATACCCAGTTTTACATAATCACAGAGTACCTCCAATAGTTTTTCTAATGAAGCAAAAAGTTTCCATTAAATTCACCTTTTTTTCTAATGAAATATTGTCTGTGTTCTTACAGAGAACATATATTTTAAGAGCATCATAAGCTATTTTTCTGCCTGAAAGCCCTCACATTTATAAGATTTAAATATAAATGTCTCTTTGAAACAAATAGGATATAAAACCACCAGTCCAAATAAAAATATAATGAATTATGTGATAGTGAAGTTTGTTGTTGTTGTTTTTACATTGTTGAGGAATATAACAGCCACATACTGTTTATACTAACCACCAGAATTATATTGTTAAATGTATTTTATTCTCACGGCAGTCCTTTTACTGTATTTTTCCCAGTTGTCCTTTGGCTTGCTGAAGTTCACTTTACAGCATTAATGATCTCCTTAAGGTGCATTCATGGCAAAATACTTCCTTAGTGGCTGCAGGTTCAAAACGATTTGTCTATAATTTAAGGGGAAATACACAGTTTAGATGGATATAGAATCTTGCCCCAACGTCCTTTCTTTGAGGATCTTAGAGCTGCCACGTCATTGTTCTCTCATGCTGAGGGCCATAATGGAGAAATCTGAGACAACTCTGATATCTTTTTAAAATAAGTGACCCGATCTTTCTTCCTGACTGGTCAAATTCTTCTTTCAAAGTCTTATAATTGGGGGTGCAAGAGTAGTTCAGTGGCAGAATTTTCACCTGTCATGAAGGACACCCGGGTTTGATTCCTGGTCCATTCACTTCCCAAAAAACAAACAAAAAACAGGCAAAAAAATTCAACAAATGGTGCTGCCACAACAGGATACTCATGTGGAAAAATAATGAAATGTGACCCCGCCATACAGCATACAAAAAAAAAAAAATCTAATTAAAGTTTTTATTTAATTTCAAAACAGTGAACTATAATGAATATGAAGAACATAGAGAAAAATATTTAAAGAACAAATGAATGAAACCTCAGACCTGTGGGACAATATCAAAAAGACTGATATTTGTGTCATCAGAGTACCAGAAATGAGGGAAAAAATTATTTGTGAAGAGAAAATGCTCAAAAAAACAATGACTAAAACTCCTCAAATTTGGTGAAAGAACATAAATTTTCTTTTTCAAGAAGCTGAGCATATGCCAAGTATGATGAATTCAAAGAAAGCCATGCATGGAAACATCATAATCAAACTGCTGAAAATCAGAGAGAAAGGAAAAAATCTTGAAGACAGCCACAGAAAAAAATTACACATTACCTAGAGGGGAATAACACATCATATAACTGTCAATTGCTGATCAGAAACAATGGAGCGAGAAGAAAAAGTGCTGAAAGAAGTGAACTAGTATACGGAGTTCCATATCTAATAAAATTCTTCAGAATAATATCCTTCAAAAATGAGGGCAAAATAAAAATATTCTAGATAAAGGAAACCTAAAAGAAGTCTCCAAAACATATCTGTTTTGAAAGAAATGCTAAAGTAACTACTAGACCAAAGAAAAATGATACCCTGGGGAAGTTTTAAAGTTCTGAAATGAGGGAAGAGCAAGAGAAATCGTAATTACCAGAATAAATATATAATGCAATTTTTCCCTTGTTTTTTAAATGTGCATTAGTGTTGAAAGTAAAATTAAAACATTACCTGGTTGGATTTTCAGTGTATATAGATGGTGTACATGTTGCAACTATAGGATAAAGGGAAGGCAAAAGAGACATATATAGTGGGAAGGCATCTTAACTTTATTTGAAGTAATATATATATATATATATATATATATATATATATAGGCCTTTGTAGACTGAAAAGTTAGGAACACATATTGTAATCTCTAGAGTAACAAATAACAAACACACACACACAAAGAGACATCATAAAAATAATCAATAGGTATATTAAAATGGCATACTAAAAATATTCGAACATTTCCAAAATTAAGCAGGAAAGTGGTAAGAGAGGAACAAATAAAAACAAAAAAAAAAACAAACTACTACTACTACTAACAAAAGGATAGCTCCAAACTCAACCATATCAATAATTACTATATATAAATGGTCTAAACACACCTAAATAAAGGATTGCCAGATTTGTCAAAAAAGAAAGACTCAACTATATGCCATCTTCAAGAATCCATTTTAAATATAATAACATATATAGGTTAAAAGCAAAAGAATGGAAAAATTTTACCATATAAAATACAAATCAAAAGAAAACTGAAATGGCTATATTAATATCAGACAAATTTGACCTCAGAATGAGGAAAATTACAAGGGGTTTAGAGACTCATGACTTGATGACTAAAGGGTCAATTCACCAAGAAGACACAACAATTTTAAATATATATGTATCTAAGAAAAGGACTTCAAAATAAACAAAGCAAAAACTGATAGAAGTGAAAGAAGAAATAGATAAATCCCCAATTATTCTTGGGAACTTCATGATCTGAGAAAGTGTTTTGTATGATTTCAATCTTTTAAAATTTATTGAGACTTGCTTTGTGACCTAGCATATGGCCTATCTTTGAGAATGATCCATGAGCACTTGAGAGAAAGGTGTATCCTGCTGTTGTGGGGTGTAATGTCCTATAAATGTCTGTTAAGTCTAGCTCATTTATTGTAATATTCAAATTCTCTGTTTCTTTATTGATCCTCTGTCTATATGTTCTGTCCATTGATGAGAGTGGGGAATTGAAGTCTCCAACTATTATAGTAGGTGTGTCTATTTCTCTTTTCAGTGTTTGCAGTGTTTGCCTCATGTATTTTGGAGCATTCTGGCTTGGTGCATAAATATTTATGATTATTATGTCTTCTTGTCGAATTGTTCCTTTTATTAGTACATAGTTTCCTTCTTTGTCTCTTTTAACTGTTTTATATTTGAAGTCTAATTTGTTGGATATTAGTATAGCTACTCCTGCTCTATTCTGGTTGTTATTTGCATGAAGTATCTTTTCCCAACCTTTCACTTTCAACCTATGTTTATCTTTGGGTCTAAGATGTGTTTCCTTAGCAGCATATAGAAGGATCCTGTTTTTTAATCCATTCTGCCAGTCTATGTCTTTTGATTGGGGAGTTCAATCTATTAACATTTAGTGTTATTATGGTATGGGTAGTACTTTCTTCTACCATTTTGCCTTTTGGAATTTATATGTCATATCTAATTTTCCTTCTTTCTACACTCTTCTCCACACCTCTTTCTTTTGTGTTTTCATATCAGTCTCCAGTGCTCCCTTTAGTATTTCTTGCAGAGCTGGTCTCTTGGTCACAAAATCTCTCAGTGATTTTTTGTCAGAAAATGTTTTAATTTCTCCCTCATTTTTGAAGGACAATTTTACTGGGTATAGAATTCTTGGTTGGCAGTTTTTCTCTTTTAGTAATTTAAATATATCATCCCACTGTCTTCTTGCCCCCATGGTTTCTGCTGAGAAATCTATGCATAGTCTTATTGGGTTTCCCTTCTATGTGATGGATTGCTTTTCTCTTGCTGCTTTCAAGATCCTCTCTTTCTCTTTGACCTCTGACATTCTGATTAGTAAGAATCTTAGAGTACATCTATTTGGATCTATTCTCTTTGAGGTATGCTGCACTTCTTGGATCTGCAATTTTAAGT